>JAJMYN010000044.1:0-295206 GCA_023087525.1 Lasiodiplodia sp. KE8368 | reverse complement strand
AAGAAGAAGAAGAAGAAGAAGAAGAAGAAGAAGAAGAAGAAGAAGAAGAAGAAGAAGAAGAAGAAGAAGAAGAAGAAGAAGACATACCTGGTTATGGCAAAACAAAGCTCCAATCTCATCCGATATCTTGGGAACGTCGGGATTCGACGGGCCGGTGGCGACCTCGTGGAACGACAACTGGAGGCCGCCCATGGCCATGTTGAACCACGACTCGACTTCGACCTGCCACTGGTTGTCGGGCAGCGCGCCCTGCAGCCCCCAGCGCACCTTCTGCCGCGCGTTCAGCGCCGAAACGCCCAGCACGTTGATCAGGCCGTACACATCGGACAAGGTATCCGTCGTTATGATTCGGAACCAGTTGAGCGCTTTCACCTCGGCCTCGTCGCGCGCGATGCTAGGGTAGACGATGGCGTCGTCGATGCTTGAGCTCAGCGGCGTGCACTTGTCGCTGCCGTCGGGCATGTTCGGGTTGCACAACTGCTCTTGGTGTACGCAGCCGAGCACCGACGCCGGCTCGTCTTGGAGGAAGACTTGGTCGAGCACGAAGTTTGAGCTGTACTCATTCGGCTCGGCCCCCGTGCGGTGCGCCGAGAACCACGGGTCGTCGGTTGCGTTGCGGAACTGGATGGCGTTGGCCGAGAGGAAGAAGAGCGACAAGTCGGCGTACGGGGCCCGCAGCTCGTCGATGGGATAGAAATCAGTCCAGGGGATGTCGTACGAGTTGTTCATCGAGTAGGCTGCGTTAGCACTCAGTTCGTACGTCTGCACGGTGCGGTTTATTTGGCTGTCAAGCAACTCTCTATGCTCGTAGACAGCCTCTGACGCGTTCTCCGACGCGTTTCTGTACCCCACCCAGTACTGCCTGTAGAGCTCTCGGATGCCGCTGTCCGAGTAGTTGTGCTTTACTTGGAACTTTGTCGTATTCAAGGGCGCGCATTCCATCGTCTTCCTATACTGGAACCTCAAGTTGGGCCCCGTATTCACGCCAAGGTCATCGAGGCTGTCAATCAATCCCGAGTCGAAGCGGATGTTTCCGTCCTGGGTGTAGCACATTTCGTCGGCGAAAGGGCAGCTGGCGTTGCGTTCGACTGTCACTGACAGCCTTGGCTTGACGTACGTCCCGCACTTCCCTGGGTTCGACGTGTTGGAGTAACACTGCTGTGCGTAGATGAAAGCGGCCGAAGCGCCCTGGGCGACGTACGAATTTGCGATGTTGAAGAAAGTGTCATTGTTGCCGGAAATGGTTATCCCACAGCGATCACTGGAGACCAGCACCTCGTTCCCCATGCCGCTCGAGATGGTCGACGAGAAGCCGGAAGCGATTGCAAAGAGCACAAGAGTGACTGTGGTGAAAATGACAAGGGGCAAGAGCCGCGAGTACGCGTGTTTGGCCTTGTTCTTCCCGCTCCTCCATGACCAAAAAACCAGCAGCAGGCTGGCCAGGCCGCTGGCGCCATTAGCCGAGTTGCGTAATAAAGCTTGTCGTTGATGGTGCAGTCCATCGCGAGCGCTTGCTGTCGAGAATCGGGTGTGGAAAGCGAAACAGGCTATTCTCCAGAATGAAGTGCCGACAAGGGTGATGAAGAACGCTGTGAAGGCGATAAGGAGAGTGCCATCTCTCTGTGAAAGAGTTATGGTGGAGCCAAGGACCTTCCCGCGAGACCAATTGGTCCACATTCCAGTGTAAACGCCATAGTAATCCGGCGTATCTTGTTGGCTCGAAGTCAAGGAAGACAACGATGAGGCCATGGCGGAAGGAAGATTTGGGTACGTGTTTGAGAGATTGTAAACACGGCACACTGACTGTTTATGTCTCGCTCGCTCGCGACGTCCGTCTGTTCCAGTTGAATACTCATAACTTCATAGAAACAGTGCAAGGGTCGTTCTATACTAAATGAATCTGTGATGGGGTGTCCCGTGTGCGAATCATGCCACCGAATTCCTGGTTGACCGTCTGATTTGCAGAATCCCAAAGATCAACAGGGGACATTGGACTTAACTGGCAAGTCCACACTCCACTGTGATAGCCACTAAGCTCTTTCAGGTCCTCAGCGCTAAAATGTGTGATGATCACTGCCCACAAAGACTTCGCTAATTTTGGACATTCCGTCCCCAGACCGTTGCCGATCGGCGATGATCCACTCTCAACTGCGCCGCAATCTCTGCCGCAATCTTCGCGTTCAGACTTCCTGGTGGCCAACTCATCAGTGTAGCGAGCGGGCCTCCAAACACTCACTAGTTTCGTCCTTGAGGAACTGAATAGAGCCTTCGTGACATCGTTTGCAGGAACCTTTAGGTATGCAATCCACCGTAAATGTGGCACAGCAAGCCATCCTTGAGTGATGGGGCTGGTGATGGAAGCTCGCAGATAACGCCGAGTCGTGGGCGGCAGCAACCTGTGAAGGCCAGGGAAAGATCAGCGCCCGCCGCCCTGCCAATCTATCAACAAATGGTGGGCCGGCCACGCATTTATCAGACGTGATAGGCAGACAGGAATAGCCCCAATGTCGTTATCGTTGTCACCACATGGTGACTGCAGAACAGGTGGCTGTGTGCTTCCCCAGCAAATTGAAACCCTAGAAAGGTGCACCGATCGAACGGCCCTGCCCTATGAAGAACCTCTCATCAGTGTCGCTAGCTCATTGATGTGATTGGCGCATGAAGCAGTTCGGGAGTGAATTATGGGCCCCCAGCCAATGCTGCACAAAAATGAAGCGGAGCTCTTCCCGGTTCGATGAATCATCCCGCGCTTGTCGGAGCTTTTCCCGCTTGATGTCTTCGGCTCGGTGCCAAGCCATTCATATCACTTTCTTTTTTTCTTGACTTGAGAAAAAGCTCGCTAAACGCTGGTGCTGACCTTACCTTTAACACTCAGCATCTTGCGCGCTGATGAAGGATAATCAACACTTTAAGTGTAGCTCTCTCAAATTCGTATTATTCATGACAAATATATCTCTACGTCCTGAATTTTGTTCGACGTTGGCCGGGAAGGATTTAAGGTTGTAGATCCACTAGTCGCGAAGCAGCCTGAATAATGTGGAGTTTCGTAACGCCACGACCATCCACGCGAGCTTGGCCTGAGCACCGCGTCTTAATGAAAAAGGAATACTGAACACTAATTTAGTTTGCTTTATATTTAAATGAACCTATGGTAGTCGAAGCTGTCGCCAGGATGCTTGCGCCACAACCGAGCAAATCGGCGTAAGTATTTTTAAAACTGGCAATCACGACAAGAAATTAACAAAGAGAATAATTGCAGCAAAGCGATTTCCAAGTCTACATCTAACGAAGTGGGCTTTCCCTTCCTACCGAAGCTCTCTGAAGGGAGCCCAGTCAATGACCACCATTGCACATTTCTAATTTGTCAGTCCACGCCTGTCAATTTCCGAGAAATCAACATAACCCCGATCTTTTACAAAAGTGTAGTACCATGGTCCCTGCTCATGTTCTTCTGTGAGGCGCACGTACACCTCCGCATGTGCTGGTCCACTGCGTTCCATCATCGCCGGCTTACCTTCTTCAGTTCTCTCGTCGGTGAAGTAGAACCTGAAAGTCGCTATCAGAAGAGGAATACTATCTTGGACAATGGATGACTTACTTGAAACCTCTACTCCGATACACGTTGCTCAAGTCCCATATCATGTGCGCAGCTGCAGACTTGCCCATACCGAACGATAGAACCTGAGGAAGGGACAAGACGGGCAACTTGTTCCCGGTGAAAAAGAACGCTTTCGTTGTGTCTGCTGGTAGCTCTTTGAAGCCCAGAACAGCGTGATGTGCAGCCAGTGCAGCACTGGTAACGTTGACATTCATGTCTTTATTGAAGCTCTCCAAAGAGAAATCCTGGAGGGGGTCATTTTCCGGCAAGACGGTGCGCGCCGCTCCTGTGATTCATCTTTAGCTGAGACCGGTTGCACCATCACATGGACATGCGCGTACCGTTATAGATGACAACATTTGGGTGTCCGAATTCTGACTTGACTCGTTTGAAGACTCTGGGGATTGTTTCTGGGTCTGAGAGGTCTCCTCGGATCTCGAGTTCGCCATTTGGTCCCCAGCCGTTCTCCTTTCCTCGAGCCACAAGAGCTACCTTGTAGCCTTTTGCAGTGAATGCATCTGCCGTGTTCTGACCAATGTTTGGTCCTGTACCCAAGATCAAAAGGACTGAATGGCTCATTGTATCGGGATCCTTTCTTAGCTTTGAGTTCAACCGTGACTGGTTCACAGATATATATGCAATATTGTGGAACCGCACGCCGGAGCTATCGATGACCGATACCGAAATGCGGAGGTGAGCTGACAAATAGATGAATGTGGCGTGCGGTATAGGCTGACAAACAATAAGGCCGACACCGAAAATCGTCGGGGTGAGCGAATCCTTCCGATCCTTATTGGTCGCATTGAGATGGTGTTAGCCCGCGCTTTCCTAGCCCCATGATGCAATATTGCTAATATTTGTTTGGTGTCTAGATTGACAAGGCAAAGGAAACTCACCCGAGCTTTCTCGTGTGGTTGATTGTAAGTGACGAGATAACCTTATTGACGTGAATGATGTGCAAACACCAAAAAAGTCCCTTCTGCTGGTGGCGTTCCTTACATCCCCAAATTCGGCCTGAAAACGCACCAGTTCATTGCGACGCCGTAAATATAAGAGAAACTTTATCGGGAAACAGCTTGTGCGTTTCCTACAACATAGTTCCCTCCAACGAAGTTGAGCCCTGAGTTACATTCCTCAAGGAAAGAACCGACGGAAGGATGGACCGAGAAGGATGTCCGAGAAGACACGGCGGGAAAGAAACCGGGCTCGCGCCGCCTTGTGTTACTGTTCATCCGCTCGACGCAAATACCAGTCTACGTGTTCCTCTCAGCATAAAAATTGCAGAAGAGAAGATCGGATCCCTCTTCATCCATCGCAAAAGAAATGTAAAGGCTGGATATTCTTCATTACCATCTCTCATCACAACTTCCTCATTTCCCCATCTCATTATAATGCATGCCCTACTCTCGCTCGCCGTCCTCCCCCACGTTCTCCTCTTCCTCCGCCCTACGATAGCATGCCATGTCAACAGTTCTTGCCCTGCCGCCAGCGCTGAGCTCATACGCTCCGGCACGCTGCATGCGATCAACATGGCCAGCGATGCGCTCGACGCGCTCAGTAAGACGCCGAGAGACGAAAACGTCAACCTGATCATCGAGCTGCTGTTCTGCCGAAACGGCGAGGATCCGAACACCATCGATTTATCCAAGGTAACGAAGGCGTTGAGGATGGTTCAACAACTTCGACCTTGTGTGGAAGGTTAGTTAACTGCACTTGCGTAATGCTACTTAAGGCGAGAATCTCACCTCGCAAGTAGGTGATTTACTGTGGTTGTGAGGCCACCAGCAAACTCACCAAGGACTACGAAGGGGAGTGCACGACTTTCAACATGACACTCGCAATTACCGAGGTGGATCATATGGGAAGAATGGATGGCACTGGTTGCGTACGTACTACAGGCAGAAAGTCCGCGGAGCAGAATAGCATCTGTTCTTAGTTCATTCAGCAGGCTCAGAATGCATGGTACAATGTAAAAAAAAATGCTGGCCGGTGCCCTGTGGTGTCTGCATTAAACTCATGTGAAATTTGCCATTGGATGCGCGAATCAGAGCTGACTATCGACGCACCGAGTCTGCTAGACAAGGTCATGCAGCACAAACTAACGCGCACTTGCTTTAGAGGAGAGTTTCAGGTTGTATGTCTGCGAGCATCAACGGTGGTGGGCGTGTAACCCAGGCAGGTTGCGGGCGCGGCTCGGCTGAGGTGTTGGACGGGCGGGCAAAGAGCGCGTGCAAGTGACGAAGTATGGCAATGGTTGATGGCAGCGGCGCGAGCCGTCGCAGGAGCAGGTGTATAAATGCCAGCCAAACGAAAAAGTCCCTCTGCCCGTTTCCCGGCTTTCGTGGCAGCAAAGAAAATGTGTGGAGACGGGAGGAGTGGAGGGAGCAAGCCTCCACGGGTGAAACGCGGGAAGGGCGTCAGCGGGGACGGATAGAAATTCTTCTATGGGCAGCGGGAAGCGCTGGTGGAACGCAAACACGACGTAGCCAGGTGCTCGGAATGGGGGTAGCGGTGGCGATCAAACAACGTTTGGGGGTCGCCAATCGCTAACCAGACAAATCATCTGGAGCTATTCGCCTATAACAAACAAACAAGTCGTCTATAGATAGATTAGGTTGCATTAGATATCTACCTATAGCTCCACAACCTCCGCTCGCCTTACCAGCAGCAGTAATTAGCACCTCTAGCCGCTTATCGATAGTAGCAACAGCACTTATAGCAGTGGTACCAGTAAGAGCATGCTATATCAAAGACAACATCTAAGGGCTAATCCTCGAATGCCATTGCTATAAACATGCCTGTTCTCGGCGACCATACATCTCGTTACCACTCTCAGATATCCTTGATTTCTTTTAGTGGTTAGTGCCAAGATGTATCGATAAGGCCTCTTTAAATATCCCAGGTTGGAATTTGTGGTATTCGGGACTCATTTCCTCTTTTAGTAGACTAGGGAGATCGCCATTATATGAGGAAACCTGTCACTGATTATAATTCTCTTTGCCTAAAAATCGTCGGATTGTACTTGATCCTGTGGTGTCTCATCCTACAACCTGAATACAAATGAAGTCCGTCTTCGTGGACTTTCCTTCTCAAGCCTTCGGCCCTTCACCCTCAATCAAGAGACGCATCTTCTCCGCATAGTCATACCACCCCGGCAACACTTCCCGGTGGAAGTAGTCCATCCCCTCCGCCCCATCGCGCCCCTCGAAATCATCCTTCAGATTCCAAACCCGATCCGGTCCCGCACCAAGAACTCTCCCTGCAACAAACAGATCCGTTAGCCAACCGCTTCTCGAACCACAGCCTCCACACGCGCTTCTCTAAACCGAAAACCAGAATTACTATCCTCCACCACCAAAGCAAACGACAGAAAAAAAAGAAAAAAAAAAAGAACTCACCAACCACACCCCCCTCCTCCAACACCCTCACCGCGCGCACCACCACCCCCGTATCCTCCGCCACCGGACACCCGACGGCATGAAACAACCCGCACAGATCCGGCGCCTCCTCCCCGCCCTTGGACCCGTCCGTCATGGGCGTGCGCGTCAACCACGGCGCGACGGCATTCACGCGGTGGCCCCTCGCGGCGAAGAGCGGGCGCAGGATGCGGAACAGGCCGCGCGCGGCGTGCTTGGACGCGGTGTAGGCGGCCGAGTTCGGGAAGTCGACGTAGGTCAGCATGGAGAGGAAGACGGTGAGGTGTTTGTGGTAGGTGGTGTCATTGCCGTTCGTGCCGTCAGCGGTGGTGGAGGGGGGCAGCTCGAAGTAGAGTTGGGCTAGCTTGGCCGTGTAGTGCAGGGCGAGGGCGTTGACGGCGAGGGCGCTGGTGTCGGGGGTGGGCGGGATGTCGGCCGCGGCGTCGAGGGCGGCGGACGGCGAGAGAGGGGTCTCGTCGGGTAGGATGAAGGGGGAGCCGAGCAGGCCGGCGCAGGTGACGACGGCGTGCAGGACGTGCGCTGGGTGGAAGCGAACGGCGGCTTTGAAGGCGGCGACCTGGCTGGGCCAGGAGGTGAGGTCTGTGAGGACGAATTGGGCGCTTTTTTGGAGGAGAGAGGGAAATATCAACAGGACGGATTTCTTCTGAGGATGTGAAGGTGCTGCTGCTCACTGGTAGCCTCTTTCTTGGAGGGAGGCGGCGTGATTCAGGCCGAGCTCTTCGTTGATGTCGACGATGTTGACGTAGGCCCTACAATGGTAGTTTAGTTACACTAGGCCAATCAAAGATCGGGTGTAACCGAAGGAGAAAATGGGTGAGTGGATATCGCATACCCTTTCTCCGCATATGTCTCCGCAAGTGAGGCGCCCACACCAGAGGCCCCGCCGGTGATTATTACATTCTTTCCGGCTAGTGAAACACCCGTCAGTTCTTGCTTGTTGCACTGGTCCAGGCTCAACGCAGGAGAAAGTGGGATGGAGGATTGAGAAGACATTTTGGCAGACAGCAGCGTCAGTGAGGGGCTGGGGCCGATGTGGAAGAGAACAAGCTGCAACCCAAGTCAAATAAATTCGATCGTCGCGGATAATTTGTTTACTTTCGTATTGTGCCTTCCGAATGTGGCTTCGTCGAGCTGAATGCTGGCATTCAGCCTGCATGCCAAGATGTCTACTTCTCCACATTTCACTTGAAGCTAGTTCGCTAGGTTCCGGGCTTCGATTAGGGCGGTCACATATTCTCACGACATATAAGCGAACGATGCAGGGTTTTCAGCAACGTAACACGTTCTTGGGGAAGGACAGAGAATCGTCGCAGACTTGACTTACGTCAGGTGATCGTCCTGTGATCACTATTCGCCCACCTACAAAGACTTGATTATACAAGGCCTAAAAAAGGATCGATTCGATTTGCGAAGCCCATGGAAAGAGAAACCCCCCAATCAACGTTGGTTTCTCGGCTCTCCGCTCAGAGCCCCACCGCCCGCATGTGGGGCCGCACTGAGCAAGCGCAGCTTACACCCACCCCCGACGTCAACTTTGTCTCGGACTGCACGACCCCGCCATGTGTTTCTCATGCGGGGGAAGGGAAATATTCTGTATATCTACCCAATGACTGTTGTCGCTACGTATCTTCGTTCGTCTACAGTTAATTCCAGGCCATTGCATGGCCACGGCTCACTGTTCCGATGACGACGCGTCTGTATGTCAGCCTCCGAGCATCCCTATAACTAATGCGGGTTGAATGTGTGTCTTGTGTTGGGTGTGTGTGTTTCGAAAGAGACGGTGAACAGGAGCTGCACTCAGCTGAAATCCTTACCACTGTTATGCCCAGGCCTTACCAGGAACGGACCAGCACATGCTTTTTCTCACGGGAGACTCTTTTCGGACTATACCGCAACAGTGCGTTTCCAATTCCCTCATATCAAGCCAAAGGCGTAGTGCTGACAGGGTCCTCACTAGCTGCCCATCAATCGAAGATGCTGTCGTTGCCATATGAAAGGAAATCACTAGTGACATCGGAGCCGTATGGTAATGAGAATATACTTTTGTACACTCATAAAGTACAGCCTATCATGGTATCATCAAATATTCATACAGCATCCGCCACCATACCCATAACTTGACATCGATCATGGTATCATGAAAAACAGGAACAAAGAAAAGCAACGCCAACCGAAACGCTACTAACAAGAGCTTACAACATAGACGCTCTACTTACGACAGAACACATGCTGAGGTCAGACGCTCTCAATCTCTGTGCACAAATGACAAACAATCTTAGTTCATCTCCTTCTGATTGCTCCTGCTCTTCTCCCAGTCCGAGTCGGAGTTGGTGCCCTCGCCATCCTGGCTGTGACTGCGGCGCGGGACGTCGCCGCGGTTCTCGGCCATGTTCTCGGCGTCTTCGATCGTCTTCTCGACGTCGAGCACCTCTCCCTTGCGCACGCGGCGCTCCGTCCACACGGGGTTCTCGTTCTTCTCGTACGCTTCGGCGAAGATGGCGTCCATCTTCTCGAGCGGGTAGCCTGTTGAGTATTTCATTAGTCGCATGTTCCATTGATGATCAAGAGGAGGGAGAGCAGAGCTTACCGTTCGTCTCGACGAAGGTGAAGTAGACGATAGGAACGAAGGCCCAGTTGAAGCACATGAAGACGAAGTAAGTCTCCCAGGCGATCTTGTTGATCATGATGGGAGCGAGCTGGACGACGGCGTAGTTGAAGATCCAGTTGGCGCTAGTCGACAGGCCGTTGGCCTCGGCACGGATGCGGATGGGCGTAATTTCAGCCGGGTAACTGCGTTTCAGTCAGTATCAATTGTAGCAGGAACAAGAACAGTGTAGACTTACAGCCAAGTGACACCGAGCCAACCCATGGCAAAGAACGAGTTGTAGACGAAGATGAAGACGGTGGCGACGTAGGCAGGTGGCTTGGTGCCGGCTGACAAGCAAGCACCGACGATCAGCAGGGAGATGGCCATGCCGATAGCGCCCCAGAGCATGAGGCGACGGCGACCAAGGCGGTCGACGATGAACAGGGCGACAAGGGCGGCGATGAAGAACTCAGTACCCAAGCAGCCGGTCATCAGGCGGGAGAGCTCAGCGTCGAAACCGAGCGAGTCTTCGAAGACGGTGGTAGCATAACTGGGAGCTGTTAGCATCTTGGAACGGCTCGTAGCAGCAAATGGTGAGAACATACTAAGTGACCAAGTTCAGACCACCAATCTGCTGGAATGCCTGAGAGCAAAAGGCAATGGTGGCACGCCAGCGGTTCATCTCGGGGCCCTTGCTGAAGAACTCCTTGACGGTGAGCTTCTTGCCACCGGTGATGGCGTTGATCTTCTGAATCTCCCGGACCTCGGTGTTGATTCTCTCATCGTCTGGAGTGCTGTCGTAGAGGTGGGCCATGATGTCGCGGGCAGCGGCCTCCTTGTTGTGCTTCAGTAGCCAACGAGGCGACTCCGGGTAGGCAAGGACACCGAGGATGAGCAGAAGACCGAAGACGGCCTGGAAGGCGATGGGGAAGCGCCACTGGAAAGAGCCGTACTGCGTGACAAACCAGAAGCCGTAGTTGATCCTGTGTCAGAGTCAGCGCGGCTGCAGGCGACGGAGAAATGGAGCAGTGAGTACGTACCAGTAGCTGACCATGATACCGCCAGTGATCAGGGCACCTTCGAACAGCACGAGGAAACCACGAATCTTGGGCGGAGCCATTTCGGACTGCCAGACGGGGATACTCGAAGTGTTCATGCCGTTTCCTACACCGGTTACAATGCGGCCGACGATCAACATGCCCATGGTGACGGAAGCAGTTTGGATGACGGTGCCGATGAGCATAATCATGGTGCCGATCAGGACGGATTTCCTCCGACCGAGCTTGTCACCACAGCCGATGATGAGGAAAGAGCCGAGCAGACAACCGATTTCGTAGATAGCGACGACCAAAGCCTGGATAGCACCGTCTTTGAAGTCACTGTCCATTTGGGGGAAGACATCCAGGAACATGGGCTCGGAAATGATTCCGGACATGATACCCTGATCATAACTGGACGGCGCGCGTCAGCTTGGGACAACAGCAGAGTTGGGGAGGTGGCTGCTGCTTACCCGAAAAGGAGGAAACCGGAGGCGGCGGTGATACAGACGCCCGTCTGAAGGGCCTTTCCTCCGATCTTCCCACCGAGGAAGCCGGTGTGCGTGAAGCCTGAGAAACCCATGACGAAGCAACCCTCACGGATATCTGGAGAGAAAAGTGGTGCAGCGGAGAAGGTGCATCTGGCAAGCGGGGAGTGAGCGAGAGCCTTATAACTCCCCCCAGGTGTGCGGCCCACCTTCCCTCAACATCGCAGGACCCTTGGGCGGAGAGGCGATGATATCAGGGGCCACAAAAATCCTCATGCTCGACGAGCGGAGCGGACGCCTCACGGTGGGCTCGGAGCAGCGCAATGCGGCATGCAGTCCGGGATCAGCCAGTGGTTGCGCAGCGGTGGCCGCGGGCGCAGCGGGCCAGGCGCCAGGCGTGCGGGAGATGGCCATCGAAGGCCGGACGAATTGTGGGTGTGGTGATTTCATACTGGAGCGTGCGCGATAGCGAAGTCTAGGCCGGCGCGCGGTGATGGACGCGGGCAAGCGTGTGCCAAGCGCGCGACGACGCAACAAGGCGGGTCAAGCGATGACCAGTGACGTCAACGCCCGTGCGCCGACAAGCTTAAATCTTTAATCGCCCAATTAAGCGCCGCTCCCGCTGCGGAATTCAGCCGCAATGGCTTCATGGCGGCGGGAGTGGCGCAGGGAAGAGAAAATCACGTCCGTGGCCGGTGACGGCATCCAACGGTCGCAAACTTCGGAACTAAAGGCGAGGGAGGCAAGCCGTTGAGTTTTTTTTCTTTGGATGTCGCACGGCAATAGGAGAAGCGAGAAAGGGCAAATCTGGAGCCGCTGGGCCGTTCGCCTCCCCCGTTTCCCTGCCTTCGCCTGTCTCCGCGCTGTTGTCCGGTTTGAACACTGCGCTGACAGACCCACCCACCACGCATGTGGACCCGCTGGCTTAGGGATCGTCCCCAGACGCATCACATGCGAACACACTATTCCCCAGAGGTAACTCTTGCGAGGCTACTATGAGGTAGCCGTCGAGTCATGGTCCGTTGCGGCTCAAGTGAAGCTGATCAATATTGACGCCGCCTTGGAAAACGACGTCGAGAGGGCGCACCTCGGTGTTTTCTTAAGAAGTTGAGCCCTGCCGCCCCAGAACTACTCCTGAACTAGCACTTCTTCGAAAAGTGGACTCGCCCGCGCCAACGCGCGCCTACTACTTTCGGCTCTCCTTCTGCACCAGCACTGCGGAACCGCTCCCGAAAACTGGACCAACAACCAACCGTCTCTCTGGTCTTGCACCACACCGCATGAATGGCGCCTGATGGACGGCTTAGCATCCCACGTGATTTGATAGCCCAAATGCCCATGTCTCCGCATCCCCAAATCCAAGTTATGGTGCACCCTATGTCTCCAGCCGCCTGTCCCGTTCTCTCTTCAGCCTCTTCAACTCCAACTTCAAGAGCATGCACTGGACTTCTGTGAACTGATTTCACGTGGAGATCGAAGTGAGTACCACAACCCGGAAACAGATACTCCCACTTTTCACTCCTCCGAAGGTCTTGCCGCGTGACTCGATCCATCATCCGATGGACAAGAAAATAATCTGCGATCCCCGATCGATCGATGAACGCTCAACGCACCCCCTACGATTTGCCCAGACGTACCGCATCGTAGACGGGAAATCCTCAACTCCGTGCTCGCGCCTCGACCTCCGCTCGCACCTCCCGTTCCGCACGTATACAACCGCAGCACGCCCCTCGCTTTCAACAGCTCAAACTCCATCGCGGCCTCCTGATCGCTTCTACCCCATCCGCCCGCATGATTTGCACCTCCACCTCGCACAATCTTGGGAACACGCCGCATAACTGCCTATGTATTGCTCCCTGCTCGATAGCAATCGGGAGGCCCGTCATCGGACCAGCCAGGGCGCATGGATGAGTTTCCGGTCGCATGGATCCCGCTCCTTCGTGCTGTCGAAGGACTGAAGTACAACATCAGGGTTCTGCCACGTCTGCATCTGCGTTTCCATTCGTGGTCGACATGGAACCGCTCGAACGAGGGCTTACACATGAAGCAATAGTCGAAATCAGGACAAGTCTGGCACTGGAAACGCGGACCATGTATTGTCTGCACCGTTAGCGGGAGTATGGTAAGGTAGCGTAGGTACCGGGACTCACCAGGAAACAGGAATCGCACTTATAATTCCCGTTGGACGTTCCTCTCGTCTCCCATGTTGTGTCGTTCCTCCCTCTCATCTTCAAGGGGCAATTCTCGTCTGAAGTAAGGGCGTCGTTTGCATGATATTTGGCCAGGGAAAACGGACTGAAATCGCCAGGAACTTCGTTTGTCGAAACACTGGCTTCTTGAAGACCGGAGAGCATGAGGTCAGTCACCAGCTGGGCGTTTCCCACTCGAGCAGCCCAAAACAGTGGTGTCCATTCGTGCTCAGAGCGAAGCAATTCTCTGGCAGTTGGTAGCTGAAGAATATGCCGAACCATCTTCACGCTCTTCGATTGGCAGGCGTAGTGCAAGACAGATCTGCCGGCATGATCTGTCATGAAAAGGTCAAACCTACGGTCGTACAAAAGTCAAAAGGATTCCACGTTCCCACTGCGCGTAGCAATGTGGAGGGCGTTCCGTCCCATCTGGTCAGGTGAGAAAGACCCCGCCCTTTGGTCCCTTGTAACTAGCCGCATCACTTGCATATTTCCAGTAAATGCAACGAAGCTCAACGATGACATTCATGCAGTGTGACCAATCAATGGCGACACGTCGAGCTCAAGCTGGATTAAGTGATCAATGAAAGAGTCGTGTCCCAATTTAGCAGCATCAAATAATGCGGCTCTGTGGATTTGCGTCGTCACCATGCCGTCTACTTCGCGCTTCAACAGCTTGGTGACAAGATCTTCGTCGCCATTTTGAGCCGCAAGATAGAGAGCCGTTTCCCCCGCGTTATTCTTCGCGTGCAGATCCGCACCTCTCTTAAGGAGGCAGTCCGCCACATCATGTTTCTCATATCCAATTGCAGCGAGCAATGGAGTTGTGCCAGCATCGATGGAAGCCTGGAAGTCAGCCCCATAGTTCATGAGCATCCGCGTAGAGGCAACATCTCCAGCGACGGCCGTGGCGTGAATGGGCAGCCACCCCCCTTCTCGTAGAGAAGAGATGTCGGCTCCCCTTTCCAGGAGGAGTTTGACAACTTCGTGATGGCCCTCACGAGCAGCCACATACAGTGGACTTGCGCCCACTTCGTTCACTGCTTCAAGAAACGATCCTCGTTTGATCAGAAGCACCAATTTGAAATTCTCCAGCTTCCACTGCAAGATGCAGGGGTGTATCTCCATGATTGTCTGGCTTGGAGGGGTCTGCGCCTTTGTCCAAAAGAATAATTGCCCGGGGAATTGAAGCTTTGGAAACCACTATATGCAGAGGAGTATCGCCGAGGGACTTTCCGGGAATATTTGCATTTGGAGAGGCTTCGGCAAGAATTCGAAAAAGCTCTAGGTTGTCGGAGTGGTATGCAGCAAGATGCAGTGTGATGTTGTCTCTGTGGAGTGTGCCACTCCCTTGCGCCCCATGTCGCAACAGACACCTTACAGAGTCCACGCAATTATTCATTACGGCGTGGTCGAGTGCCGTTGATCCATTCTCGCCTGATCCGGTTTCGATGTTCGCTCCTGATTCGATAAGCAAGTCTATCTCGACAAACCCCTTTCCTGCTGCTAGGTGCAGTGGAGTGAGATACCTGTGGGTGACTGCTTGAGGGTCTGCACCCGCTTTGAGCAAGTGCTCGACAGTTGTAAGATGCCCCCCAAAAACAGCCAGATGCAGGGCAGTCATACGCCATCGGTCTTTCTCTTCAATGTTGGCGCCGTATTCTAAAAGTTTTCGGACGGTATCAAGCTTCCCTCTGTGCGCTGCAGCAGGAAGCGCACTTACCCCGTTTTGATCTGCTATGTCGGGTTTCGCTCCATGCGAAAGTCGCCAAGAAAACATGGCATCTTGGTCTTCTTTAACCGCAATAATCAGGGCCGTGGCTCCGCGAGGGTCTTGCAAGTTGATATCGACTTTCTTGCATGAATGGCTGTGACGTAGAAGAACGTCAAGCACTGTGACTGATCCATACTGAGCAGCCAAATGCACAAGAGACAGTCTTTCGTCCGTCACGAATAACAGGTCCGCCCTACGTTCCAAAAGTAAAGCTGCTATATCAGCGCCATCCCGATGAACTGCATAACTCAGAGGCGACCATAAACCGGAGTCATATGTGTCATACCCTGCCCCTCTGTCCAAGAGTATGAGCGCTAATTCATAACAGCCATTGATGACTGCAACATGGAGTGGAGTTAGTCCTTTATCATCTGGAGAGTTGCAGTCTGCGCCTGCATCGAGCAGAAGGTTCAAGAAATCTGCAGTGTCTTTCGTGGATGCCACATGAATAGGGGCCCATCCGTTATCTCTACAAATAGAAGGACTAGCACCTTGCTTCAAGAGTATTTGAACTACTTCAATATGACTGGCCAACGTGGCCATGAATAGGGCCGTGCGGCCCAGGTTTTCCCTGCTCTCAATGTGTGCGCCATTCTTGAGGAGATCAGAGACAATACCAGCATGCAGTTCTGATTGGTGGTGGCGAGAACAGGGCACTGTCGCACATTGATGGAAGATATGTATGTACAGTTAGTACTCATAAAAGTATTAATTCGAGAAAAAAACGTCGATGCTCAGATATGGACAAACATGTTCCTTGAGCCGCTCCTTTCCTTTCTCAATGCTAAAATCTTCTCTCTTAAATCTTGAGAACCATGCTAATGATGATGCCTACGAGCAGATCCTATCAGTATTCGAGCCATACCCCTTTGAAACACCATTAAAGCAGTAAGCCGAATTGTCTTGTTGGGGCCAATTGGTCTGCCGTCTAGGCAGCACCCTCTAACCGACCGGCTCCGCCATCATGAACAGCTTCATGCCCAGCCGTCTCACTTACTATGTATATAGGCCGCAGGGCCGCGATCTTCAGGGATGTGTGCCCGCCGTAGTTTCGGTGGTCGTCACTGCGCAGCCCGTGGCATGAATAAGGTTAGGTGAGATATTGTTATGCATGCCGAGGTGTTTTCAAATCACCCTTCACTGGTGTTTGTTGCGGTCGTGATGTCTACGGACTGAACGGAGATCTGCGAAAGGCGTGGAGCAGCTGGTGGCGAGCGTTTGCGTCATCGACCGGGGGTGTCGCGTGTGGGTGACGCGCGCTGCTCTTCCTCCTCTGAGCTTCAACCCCGCAACCCTCATTCACGCGAAGAGACTTGATCTGCTGAGCTCGCAATCTTTCGTGTTAGAAGAACATCTCGATGGGAACATGAGAATGAGGAAAAGACAATAGTTCCCGCCCACCTCAATCAACTCGAGGCCCAAACCTTGAGCTTACGCCGCGTCATTGACCCCTCTGACGCGTTTCATCACCCAGCACGAATCCTGCTGCGCGCGGCAGATGAGCGGTCAAAATGGCCAGCACATGGCCCATCCTCATGGCTGTATGGCGAAAAGCGATGGTTCTGAGGCGTGCACCTTGCTTCGCGAGGCAAGGCGGTGCGACCATGTTTCCAAGCCATGGACCCTGTGGCTATCCGTATCGTGCGGGCCGGAGGCGCGTCGGCGCTGAGGGGTCGCAGCGAATGAGGGCCGGAGTCGGACAGGCAGGCGATGCGGTGCCGCTTCTGCCGTGGGACGAGAAAAGTAATATCTCTCTGCGCAATTCTCCGAGGAGCGCACGCCAGAGTACGCCACCTCGTTTTCAATGATGAGGAGCTCGCAAAGCCGTGACAATGCGGAGCCAAAGGCAGGCGGAGGTGGTCGAATTCCACCGATATCAGGCGGCCTCCGCGTTTGTATCTGCCTTTCTCGTCGGCGCCACTGCCTTGGCCGCTTGGCGGGCGTCTCTTATCTCCTTCCCACTTCTGTCCTCCGCCCCTCGCCTCCTCTCCGCCGAGAGGCGCGCCAAGGCCGCCGTCTGTCTTGGATGCCTTCTCTCCGCTGGGCGCAACCAACACTGGTCCTCAACGGCCTGCCTATTTCGGATAGGCAACCGATGCGCAACTCCCTCATACGCCAATGCATCCCATCCTGTCGTCAGGCACAGCCGCTACGAGCGCAGGACTTCTCCTCGCCAAGCGAAACGGTGGAACCATGTCAAATGTCTGTTTGCCATTCTGCTCAATCTAACCCATCGCCGGCCGAGTATATATAGGGTCCCAGCACTCTGAGCACCATGTTGGACGGCATTGCGCAGACCCCACCTACCTACGCATTCCTAATCCCTGGTTGCCATGCGTTTCTTCGAGTCCAGCGCCGCCTTGGCTGCGCTCGCCGTCGTTGGCGAGGCCTCAACGCCCACCGGTCACGTGCACGCTGTCCGTCCGGCATCCCTGCTGCAGCGTCGCGGGCCCCAAGTCTTCCCCAAGGACTGGCAGCCCGACGTTGAGAATTGGGGAGCTGCTCCGGAGAAGCCCAACGAGATCACGGTGGAAGCCGTGCCCGAGGCGAAGACTCTGGTCACGTCGGTGCGTGTTTGTTTGAAGTGTGCGTCAGGTTTGAAACACGGTGCTAAAGGATCGGCGTACAGGATGCTCTCCAAAACGACATCGACTCTGCCGCTCTGCTCGACCACGCCGAGAACCTGCAGGCCATTGCCTACCAGACGACGGGCCGCAACCGCGTCTTCGGCAGCCCCGGCCACAACTTCACCACTCTCTACCTGTACGAGCTCATCTCGGAGCTGAGCGAGTACTACGATGTCGAGTACCAGCCCTTCGTCGAGACCTTCTCGGGCGGCGACGCCACCTTCACTGTCAACGGCGAGGACCAGGACGCCGCGCTGATGACGTACGCGCCAAACGGGCAGGTCGAAGCGCCGGTGGTTGCTGTGTCGAACCAGGGCTGCGAGCCGGTACGAAAAGTGTTTGGTTCCTGGTTCTGCGACGCGATTAGCTGACAGCAAAATTGACAGTCCGACTTCCCTGCAGAAGTCGAAGGCGCCATCGCGCTGATCTCCCGCGGCACTTGCGAATTCGGTCTGAAGGCCGCATACGCCGGCGCCGCAGGGGCTGCGGGAGCCGTTATCTACAACAACGTCAACGGCTCGTTGAGCGGTACGCTCGGTGCCCCCAACCGCACCGAGGGCGCCTACCCGCCCACGGCGGCCATCTCCCTTACCGCTGGTCGTGCCATTCTGGCGCTGCTCGAGGCGGGCGAGGTGATTGGCGATCTCAACGTCAACTCCATCATCGAGGATCGCGTCACGTGAGTCGCTGCAGAATTGGAGCCGCACCAAAGAATCCTTCTCGCTGACCCGCCATGCAGGATGAACGTCATTGCGCAGACCAAGTCGGGCGACCCTGACAACGTCATCTTCATCGGCGCGCACTCCGACTCGGTTGAGGCGGGCCCTGGCATTAACGACAACGGATCCGGTTCCATCGGAATCCTGGAGGTTGCCCTGCAGCTGGCCAAGTACGAGGTCAACAACGCGGTGCGCTTCGCGTGGTGGTCGGCCGAGGAGTTCGGTCTGCTGGGCGCCGAGTATTACGTGAACCAGACGACGCCCGAGGACCTGGATAAGATACGGCTGTACCTCAACTTCGACATGATCGCGTCGCCCAACTACTTCCTGGGCATCTACGACGGCGACGGATCGGCCTTCAACCTGTCGGGCCCGGCGGGATCGGCGGAGGCGGAGGCGCTGTTCGAGGGCTACTTCGCGAGCAAGGACCTGCCGTCGCAGCCGACCGAGTTCAGCGGGCGCTCCGACTACGGGCCGTTCCTGGACGTCGGCGTGGCGGCCGGCGGGCTGTTCACCGGCGCGGAGCAGATCAAGACGGAGGCGGAGGCGGCGCTGTACGGCGGCACGGCTGGCGTGGCCTACGACGAGAACTACCACCGCGTCGGCGACACGGTCGACAACCTGAACCTCGAGGCCTTCCTGGTCAACACGCGCGCCATTGCCCACGCCGTCGCGACGTACGCCGACTCGTTCGACACGCTGCCGCCGCGCACCAAGCGCCTCGTCCGCCGCAACCCGCTGATCCCGAAGGCGAAGGCGACGGGCTGCCACCACAAGCACGAGGAGCCCAAGGCGAGGTAGTCGGAAAGGGGGGACTGTTGCGGTGAGAGTGAGGCGTCGTGCTCGGAGATAGGAGTGTTGGTAGTTTGGACAGGTGCCTGGGGCGAAAAGCCGAGATAGACTCCGCGCAGTATATTATTATCCTTCTCGAAATTCCAGCTTCTCCACATGTGGATCGGGGTTAATGCCGGCTGGGCTTGTATAAGGAGGCCGTTTGTTGCGCCGTGGCGTTTGAGTGAACCCCGTTGTGGGTCCGTTCACGGCCGTTAGCAGGCAGGCGCGCGCGTCGACAGCAGCGCGGAGCGGTTCCCGCGCAGACGGAAACTCGGCATACCAAGCTTTGCGATCGGAGCTGAGTGGGCAGGGCAAATTGCGCGTTCGTTCATGCGGGCTGACGGCGGCGTGCAAATAGGTCGGTTGCGGTTGGCAGGTTGCGGTGGGTAGGCGACGCTCAGGCCGGCGTTCTTCATCTATCGCGTCCGTGCCGTTTCACCACGCCCCTTCGCTTCCAACAGAAACATCAGCGGCGTTTCTATATGCGAAACACGCCCCCGGTCCCGTCGGCTATCCGGCCAATGCACGTCCACGGATTGCCGATGCTGATTCGGCTCCAACCCGCCAGGCCTCGAGAGCGTCCGTCTGGAACAATCCGGGCCCGGGCCCTTCGCCAGACTGGTAACCAAGTGCCGACAGTCGAGTTTCGTTTCACGCAGCGAGATGACGGTGCCGGCGGTGGAGCGCGAACTGCCCCGTGGCTGAAAAATCATGCGCTCCCCATTCGAGCCCGCTGTGTGTATATAGAGCTGCCAAGCGCTCCCCCGGTGCTGCTCTTTCCCTTCTCTCCTCACGCAAGCTGCCAGTCCAGCAACGCATTCCTTTCTCTTTTTTTCACAAGTCATTCTTTTCCAGCCTCGACGGCTCCAATCATTCGCCTCGAGCTATTCTATCTTTTTGGCCAGGTGCCATTGACCCGTCTTTGAACTACTTTCTCTGACTATACAGTCCTTACACTCACTTCCAAAAACAACAACCATTATGCGTACCACCATTGCCGCCGCCGCCGCCCTGGCGAGCGTCGCCAGGGCCGCCACCACCACCAGCGCCTACACCGATGAGACCACCGGCATCACCTTCCAGCGCTGGCAGGACGCCAGCACCGGCTTCGCCTTCGGTGTCGCTCTCCCCGAGAACCCCGAGTCCACGACCGACATCATCGGCCAGATCGTCTCTCCCGGCGCCGGTTGGGCTGGTGTTTCCATGACCTCGTCCATGATGGCCTCGACCCTGATTGCTGCTTGGCCCAACGGAGACGACATTGTCGCCTCTGCCCGCAAGACCAACGCCTACTCCAACCCCGCCGCCATGGACGACGTCACCCTCACCACCATCCCCGAGGGTACTTTCGTCAACTCCACCCACTACTCGTACACTTTCCTGTGTAAGGGTTGCGTTACGGGTGACTCTGGTGCTTTCGATGTTACCACGACCACGGCCGTTCTGGGCTGGGCTTTCTCCAAGACGGCCCCCACCACCCCCGGCAGCGCTGACAGCGTCCTGAACTACCACGCTGCTGGTTTCGGTGCCTTCGGTATGCCCATTGCCGACGCCGAGTCCGCCGAGTTCGAGACGTGGGCCAAGCTTGCCACCGCCAGCTCGGGCGGCTCCAGCACCACGACCGGCTCCAACTCGACCACCACCCCTGGCTCTGCTACCACCCCTGTCTCGACCCCGCTGTCGACTCCCACCACCCTCAACGTCACCTACGACTACATCGTCGTCGGTGGTGGTGCCGCCGGTCTCGTTGCCGCCGGCCGTCTCGCCGAGACCAAGAAGTCGGTCCTCCTGATCGAGCGCGGTGGCGCCTCGACCAAGTCCAGCGGTGGCACCGACACCCTCGACTGGAACAACACTGTTACTCCCTACGATGTTCCCGCCTACGGCTACGCCGTTGACCAGACCGGCGATGTCTCTTACTGCACCGACACTGCTTCGCAGGCTGGCTGCATTCTCGGTGGTTCTTCTTCGATCAACGCCGAGATGTTCGTCAAGCCCCAGGAGGCTGACTTCGAGAACTGGCCCGAAGGATGGTCGTGGGCCGACGTTGAGTCGTCTGCTCAGGCCTTCTACGAGCGCAACCCCGGTACTACTCTGCCCTCCAAGGATGGCCGCCGCTACAACCAGGGCGTCTACGAGACTCTGTCCAAGCTCTTCACTGCCAACGGCTGGAGCGAGGTTGACGCCATCGAGGAGCCCAACAAGAAGGAGAAGGTCTTCTCGCACCCTCCGTGGAACGTCAAGGATTCTCTTCGTGCTGGCCCCGTCCTGACCTACCTGCCCGCCGCCCAGGAGCTTGACAACTTCAACCTCCAGCTCAACTCCAAGGTCGTCCGTGTCATCCGCTCCGGCTCTGCTATCACCGGTGTTGAGATCCAGACCGACTCTGGCGCCACCCAGATCATCAACCTGACCAGCAACGGCAAGGTCGTCCTTGCTGCCGGTGCCCTGTCTACTCCCCGCATCCTGTTCAACTCTGGTATCGGCCCGGCCGACCAGCTCGAGATCGTCGCCAACGCCAACAACGGTATCGAGCTTGACTCTTCCGACTACATCGAGCTTCCCGTTGGCAAGGGTCTCAAGGATCACCCCATTCTCTCCATGACCGTCAACGTCGCTGGTGGCAACATGACCGTCTTCGACCCCACCAACCCCTCGGAGAACGACATTGCTCTCTACAAGCAGGGCTCCGGTCCCCTTGCTGAGGGTATGCAGCGCCTGAACTTCTGGACCAGCGTTGAGGGCTCCGACGGCAAGACCCGCTACGTCCAGGGCACCACTTCCGTCTCCAGCTCCAACGCCATCAAGGTCAAGGTCTACCTCACCCACGGTCTTACTTCCACTGGTCGCCTCGGCATTGACGAGTCTGGCGCCACCACCCTCATGACTCAGCCCTGGCTCAACACCGACGCCGACAAGGAGGCCATCACCTCTTTCCTGAACGAGTTCTTCGGCTACGTCCAGAAGTCTGGCACCCTCAGCGTCACCTCGACCACCGGCGGCAACGTCACCGCGGCCGACCTGATCGCCAAGCTCACCACCGGCTCGCACTTCGTCGGCACCGCCAAGATGGGTACTGACTCTGGTCTCGAGAACGATGGCACCTCGGTCGTCGACACTGACTGCAAGGTCTACGGCACTGACAACCTGTACGTCGTCGACGCCTCGATCCACCCCGACCTCCCCACCGGCAACACCCAGGCCATTGTCTACGTCGCCGCCGAGCACGCCGCCAAGAAGATTGCCGGCCAGACCACCACCATCTCCACCGGCTCGTCTGGCTCCAGCTCCGGCTCGGCCTCCAGCCAGAGCTCCGCCGTTGCCTCTTCGGCCGCGTCCAACACCGGCTCCTCTTCCGGCTCTTCCTCCGGCTCTGAGTCCTCTGGCTCGTCCTCTGGCTCCGAGTCCGCCGTCGCCGAGTCCGCCACCACCTCGACCACCGTCGCCGCCGCCGCCACCACCCCCGCTCCCGAGTCGGGCTCCGGCTCCTCCGGCTCCGGCTCCGGCTCTGGCGCCTCGACCGTCACCACGACCGTCACCGTCAAGAACACCAAGATGACGACCGTCTACGTGACCGTCGCCGCCGGCGAGGCCGCTTCGACCCCCGCCGTCGCCGCCGTCGCCAACAACAACGGCAACAACAACGTCGGCGCCGCCAACGTCCAGACGTCGACCTACACCCAGGTCGCCGCTGCTTCCAGCACCCTCGCCACCCAGGTCGTCGCCGCCGAGGCGTCGGTTGCTGCCAGCTCCACCGCTGCTGCTGCTTCGCCGGCCCTGCCGACGATCATTGCTAGCGGTATCGCCAGCAACTGGACCAACATCATCCCCAGCGCCGCCCTGACCCAGGTCATTCCCCAGCCGACCGGTCTGGCTGGTGCTGACAACGCGCTGCCCGAGGGCACGCGCATCAAGGATGTGTTGGAGTGGTTTACGTTTGTGTTTGAGAGCGTTGTTAAGGGCGCGTTGAGGAAGTAAGAAGGGAAAAATGGGATGAGTATATGAGACGTGTTCTTTTTCTTCTCTTCTTGAGACATGGTTGTTGTTGGGTGGATGAAAGTGTGGAGATGATGAAAGCTTCTTTGTAGATATAGTTGGGTTGTTTAACTTTTTGTGTTGCGTTGCATTGCGTTGCTGCTGCTGCTGCTGCTGCGTTTCTTTGTTGATATATATGGAAAGAAAAACTATTACTACGTATTACTGAACGTAAATATCATGTTTTGGTATATGCATATTGCTTTTTCGTGTGGTGTCTGTGAAAGAGTCTGTAAGGATACATCTGGACAGTGAATTCAACTACCAACTTGAACGAAATGCTATGTTCATATTCGAAAACCATCCCAAAAGTCAGGCTCCTTGTTAAAGCTATCCTGACCTTGGCAGTAACCGGACTGCACTACTTTCCACCATTCCTACGCAATAGTCCTCCCTTCAACAAATGAAATCAAAGTCAGTTAAAGTCCCATCACCTTCCTTATGCATCCAGCTCATGTCCCATTGCAAACCTGAAGGACGAGCTCCCGGCGCTGTAGCCTGTGACCCCTGAGGAATTGAGTCCACAAAACTTTGGAAATCGCCCAAGAACGCCGGGCTGGTAAAGGAAAAAGTTGGACCGGAAGTGTTCAGGCTTCCGGGATCGATTTCCTGTGGAGCGGTTGTAGTAGACTGCATCAGAAGCGGCTCTGGAGGGATTGCTTGCGTCTGAGATGAGGCATAAAGGGCCGGGCCTAGGGCTGCTTCATCGTTTGAGTTCGCCTTGTCGCTCGTTTGTGACGACCCGTACGTGGAATCTGCACGGCTCGGAATAGCTGAATGGACTGGGTCAGTAGAAGGGGCTGGAAGCATGAAGTCGTTAGATAGTAGTTGGTCGAAGTCCATCTCCGGAGGTGGGACCACCATGGCTGCAAGCTCCGCAGCTGGCTCTGTGAGGGGGGCCTCTGTATCTGTAGGCCCAAGAGCAGCACTGTTGCTCGGCCGCGCTTCAAGCTGTGTGAGACTCTGGTGTTCGCGCCATTGCTGGAAAAGCTGCTGATTTGCGCTGCGGACGATGTCTTCAATCCTGTCCATTAGGGCTGCTTCCAATACCACTTCCTGCCTCCTCACTTCGGCTTCGATTCCTTCCATGACGAGTGTGCGGAGCTGCCTACTACTGAATTCTTCAAAGTCGGCGAAGAGGGCTGTGCTTGGAGACATTTGAGTTGTTGCAGTGGCCTCGCAATAAGGCGAAGGGATGGTTGTATCGGTTGGAAACAGAATCCGATAGACACCTTCCCACTTTTTCTCTTCTGTGTGCTCTCCTTTTCTCCGTTTCTTGCATTTGAGTTGTTTTTCTTGCGCAAGAGTGATACCTTCCCTCTCTATCTTTTCTTCTATGAGCTCGCAGGCGACTTTCGAGTTCTGGTGCTCATAAAGCGCATCACTGTCTTTGAAGGCTTCATCGCATCGCGGGCAGACAATGCACAAGTGATGTCGGTAAAGGTGTTCCCTTATCAGTCAATTAGCTCACGCAGTACCATCTACGCTGAATACTTACTTCATCCTGGCAATGTTTGAAAATCCGGGGTATACGCATGCTCTCGCTTTCGGGCTTCGGGCCGGCCGTCGTTTGAAAAATGGACATGCGAACTTCTTTCCGCAAGTCACCTCGGGTATTTCCAATGATTGATTGGGCCTCTTCCTAGCGGGTTGGTCATCCCCATCATCATTCTCCTCATCCACTCCGTTAAAACTTGAAGAGGTCATGTTCCTTTTACGCTTGCCTCCATGTCGAGGTGCGGCCGAAGGGGCAGCTTTTCCGGCTACCCTATTTGCCCTAGTCGTTGAGCTCGAGGAGTCTGATCCAGAGGATGGACTGTGCGTGTTGAACATTTGCTGGACAATGGGCTGGATCTGTTCTCTTGTTTCTTCGAAGTTCACAGGAGATGATCCAGGGCTACTTTCAGGGGACTGAGGTCGAACATTGTCAGCTGAAGGACCTTCCAATTCCTCATCTCCCTCTGCACTGTCACCACTGTCACTGCGATCCCCATCTGCTGAGCTTGAACTGGAACCGTCAGACAGGATCTCCTCAGCAAACGTCTTAGCGCTCTCCGACGCCCTTTCTCGGAAGTCTCGAAGGACTTGTCGAACAATGTTTGACGCGAAAATAGCTTAAACCATCAGAACCTCAACTTAAATCTCACAAACTAAACGGGCGTTCTCACCAGATGTTACACAATCCGACTTGGTAAAGTCCTCCTGCTTTTCGGTGGATGACATTGATGGAGGTACTAGCCTGCTTGTCTCTTGGGCTTCCTTCCGCTGGAGTTCCCCGTGGTGACTCTGGGTGGGAGACCTGGTAGTAGCAGTCGTCATGACAGTTTCTTCGACACTACTCTCTGAGAGATCCCTAGGACTAAGTGGGGTGGAAGCGCGTATATTTCGCCTTTGTAGCTTGATCAGTAGTGGCATTTCTACTGATTCTCGTCGTGGCGGCTTTTGGTCCAAGAGGGCTGACTTATACGATGATCTTCTCGATGGTCCTGCTGAAGATGGCGGTGTAAGTAGCGTGTGAGGTATGAAAGGATGAAATCGCCCAGTGTCATCTTCGAGTCCATCGACTGGCTGCTCAGATACGGCACTTAGAGAAGCATCTACATCCTCAAGAAAGCGATACGAAAAAGCCATGGCTAGAGAATTGAACTGATCGTCAGGTGTCTCGTACTATTTTCGCAGCATCAAAGATAAAGAGGGACACGAGTTGCTTGGTGCGGATTTGACACGGGGATGTCTCAAAGGCGCGATGAAAAGGTTCCATGAAAACAAAGGGAGAAGGCAGAAAACGTTCCATTATTATAGTCAGTCGCAGCAATTTGCAGGCCTACAAGGCTGAGACCCTCATATTCTGCTCCAGTTATATGTTTGGGCTTATTCTCCATAGCTGAATGCTAATTGGTAAGGTCTCGTTGGGGTAAGCACTAAGATAAGCATGTAGGTTCATGGACAATTATTGGTGCTTGGCACAATCGAATTACGCGTTTGCGCGCATTTCTTTAATGGCGTAAATCTTAACGGATGGTATCGAGTGTGCGTCACTCTCGAGGCTTCCTTCTACGAGAAATTGTAGAGTCCGCGAGGTGCTCTTTAGTTGCCCGTGAATTCAATTCCAAAAGATGCGCTTTCATATGATATAATGAATCATGTGGTATGTTCAAATGGATTCTCCACTCACAATCCCAGCAAGACGCAGCACGTGACACCAATTGCATATTTCCGGCATTTCGTAATACCATCGTTGGAGAAAATAGTCAGAAGATGCTCGTCGTCACGACCGCGTACACCCGGGCGTGCGACTCTATGAACGGCTGTAGTGGCAGTTCGCTAATAAGCAGCCATTAGGCGGAATTATTCCTCGGACTACTTCCGGATGACATCGCGCCCGCCTTGCTGCTCGGCTGCTGGCAGACGAATGTCCTCGAAGTGGAAACTGCACATGCGCGCTAGCGAGACGTAGCAGCGGAGCAAGCACAAAACCGTCGAGGTTCAAAGTCCGAAGAGCCGAGTGATGAAGCAGATTTTCTTGGGTGTTGTTGTTGGACTCAGCCTTGCTCTCTGGTATTTCTGCAGCTGTTGGCGCAAAGGGTATTCCGGTACACATCTCAGTCTCGCCGTCAAGGAAACTATCTCTGTTCTTAGAAGAGTTGCACAGAGAAGCCATGGTGAGAGAATCGGAGCTTCGGGTAGAAATTTCGCGCGTATGTCCTCGTTTTATTCGAGGATGAATGGGGGTGCTGCACCGAGGTTCGCCGTGTTCTGGTCTAAGCCATCCAAATGGAAGAATGAATATAAGCTCAGGCTACCTGGAGAGACTTATGTACAGACCTGTCTCGAAAGTGAGGTGAAGTGGGCCTGATGCCGGTAAGAGGTGAAAAGGCTGACCATTTCAGTTAAGGCATCCTCACTTGCTATTGGTTCAACTTTCCCTTCCTCGAAGACCGGAGCATGTCCAGTCGTTCAACGAAGGGAGCTCGGATAATTTCCCCATCGCTCACTCGAGGGTAAAACTCATTCCAACCTTACAAACTCTTTCAGGTGTACTTTGAGAAACCTCACGGCGTGGACCGTTGCGTCGCATGCGCCTCCAGCCTTTCTGCAAACTCGATCCAAGCCAAAAGGCAAAGAGAGAGCCAAAGAAGAAAAGAAGGGGAAGAGGTGGGAGGAGGCTCGGTATTTGTAGGTTTCGGGGTGGTGCCTAGATCACCTCCATCACCTGCATCAGCTGGCCGGGCAACGACGCTAAACCTGATCTGGACGGTTGATATGGAGAGGCGTGATCTGACCGCGTGTGGACGCGTCGGCTTGGTGATCTGGAGAGCGCAAATGCTGAGCGGAGACCAGGTCGCGTGTGCAAGTTCATGGGCGATTATTGGATATTGGTACTCTCGATTTACGCGTTTACACGCATTTCTTCGAACGCAGACTGTTGTCAGCATGAATGTGGAACTGTACATGTGCGCCAGCAAGATTTAGCTACCAAACATGAGTAGAATCGTCGAAGTGTCGGCATCCGATGAGCCGAGCGACGGTAGTAGAAGACTTTCTTAAGTATTTCTGCACACGACCTTGCTGTTGGTAAGCTTTATAAAGGCGCCAGCTAGCTAATGAGCTAAGTATATAATTTCGCCCATTGGGTACTCGTCTGTTGCTCTCCCGTCGGATCCCCGGATGTAGAAAGCGTCCGAGATGGTCCCGCCATCGATCTACTATGCAACAACCGCGGCTTGGGGAGCAAAACTCCTTCTCAGCAAAGCACAAAATTTGTACCGAGGCTCAAAACGCTCGCTATGTTACCAAATCGGACGTTGGGGGCGAGGAGTAGCAGCTGTGATTGGCGAGAGCTGCCAGTGCACGCCTTATCCCACGTTGTGCCCACCATCTAAGCCCTCGCCCACAACTTTCCCACAGCCACATCCGGGCCTGGATGTGTCAGTCCAACTGTCTCAGCCGACCTGCAGGGAGCGAGCGAGCCGTTACGGTTGTCTCAAAGATGTCATCACCAATCCTTACCTCGGCACGTTTTGACGTTGGGCTGTGGGATGTACAATGACGTTACCGGCTTGGGGGCGGATACAATCCTGTGCCACACAGCCACGACGACCGTCCGACCCTCCGCGCCGACCGTCCGACCCTCCGCGGCACCTGACGGAGCCGCGTCGGCTTAGTCACCCCGCCGTGCTTCCCAAAATGGACATTTTTGCTTGCAATTCCTGGGCATACTTAAGTGTACCACTCGCACGCGTACACTTCTACAGAACAATTAACTACACATCCGCCATCATGTCTAACTACGAGAAAGAAGGACGTCCGATACAGCGCAGGGGGATGAGGCAGCCATGGAATGAGGAGGACCCGAGATTGTTCGCAGAAGCGGTAATAGCTTGGTATCTGTCGAGTGCCGACAACACTGAGAATGAATGGCGCCTGTCAAGGGCCTACACCGAGAGACGACTATCAACTGCCGACACCGAGAAAGAAGGACGCCGCCTGTCAAGTGCCGATACCGAGTTCGAGCCCGAAAGCCATGATTCCCACTTCGTCGACTGGGACGGCCCGGACGACCCCGCCAACCCGCGCAACTGGTCGGCCGGTATCCGCGTGGGCCACGTCGTGATCATCAGCCTGATCACGCTCATTGTGTAAGCATTGCTGTCCCTGAGTTGCTCCGAACGGCGAACTGACATAGCACCAGCAATCTCGGCAGCACCATGTTCGCACCCGGCGCCGACCAGATGCTCGCGGAATTCGGAGAGACGAACACGGTCGTCGCGCAGCTCTCCGTGACCATCTACCTGCTCGGCTTCGTCGTCGGCCCGCTGGTCGTGGCGCCTCTGTCGGAGCTGTACGGGCGGCTGTGGATCTACCACATCTGCAACGCCATCTTCCTGGGCTTCGCCATCGGCTGCGCGCTCGCCAAAAACATGCCCATGTTCATCGTCTTCCGCTTCCTCACTGGCTGCGCCGGATCCGCTCCCCTGACCATCGGTGGCGGCACCGTCGCCGACGTCATGCCCCAGGAAAAACGCGGTGCCGCCATGGCTGTTTTCGCTATGGGGCCTCTGCTGGTAAGTACAAACACTTCACCACCAGACGCTTCTTCATCGCTGACCCGAACTTCCCAGGGCCCCGTCATCGGACCTGTCATCGGAGGCTTCCTCTCGCAGGATTTGGACTGGCGCTGGGCATTCTGGCTCCTCGCCATGATTGTACGATCCACTCTCCTCCCACCTCCTTCCCCGCACCATCACTAATCCACATCGCACAGAGCGGCACCATCTCCTTCATCTCTCTCTTCGTCATGCGCGAAACAAACAGCCGCGTCCTCCTCCGCCGCAAAGCCGCGCACCTGCGCAAAACGACGGGCGACACGAAGCTGCGCACCGCGACGGAGCTGGACCTCACACCCGCGCAACTGCTCCTCCGCGCCGTAGTGCGGCCCGCCAAGCTGCTCATGCTCTCTCCCATCGTCCTCTCGCTCTCGCTCTTCTGCGCCTTCGTCTTCGGCCTCGTCTTCCTGCTCTTCACCACCTTCCCTTCCGTCTTCAAGCAGCGCTACGGCTTCTCGCCCGGCATCGCCGGCCTCGCCTACCTCGGTCTGGGCATCGGTATGCTGTTCGGACTCGTACTCTTCGGGGTGCTGAGCGACAAGGTGCTGGGGCGGATGGCGAAAGCGAGGGCGGCCGCCGCCCAAGCCGCCGGCGCGACTGGCGAAGATGCGGCGCCGCAGCCAGAGTACCGGCTGCCGCTGATGGTGTGGTTCGCGCCGGCCATGCCCATTGGCATCTTCTGGTACGGGTGGAGCGCGTACAAGCACGTGCACTGGCTGGTGCCCATCGTCGGCACCTCCTTCATCGGCCTGGGCGCCCTGTTCGTCGTCATGCCCGCCCAGATCTACCTGGTCGACGCCTTCGACGTCGAGGGCGCCGCGTCCGCCCTCGCCGCAAACACCATCGTCCGCTCGCTCTTCGGAACCTTCCTGCCGCTCGCTGGCCCCAAGATGTACGCCGCCCTCGGCATGGGCTGGGGGAACACCCTGCTGGGCTTCTTGGCTCTCGCCTTTGCGCCTGTGCCGATAGTGTTTTACAAGTACGGCCGGTATATCAGGACCAGGTGGGCTGTGAAACTCTGAGTTGGCAGCCCTCGTTTAATGATTGATTGATCTCTTCGTGCATAGCGAACATTGGAATACGGCGTTAGGTTCGGGATGGAGGGTGATATTTAGACATAGATTGGTACCTCGTCAATGAAATCTGCGATGGAAGTTTAAGCGATTTCTGAATATGACGTTTTGTTGTCTTTTGCGACGAAATTTGAAAAGATCAAAGAACGCTGCACTGGTCCTTGGCCCTTCTCTTAAAACTTCGTGTCTAACCAGGTACCTTGATCATGTCAGATAAGCTCAAATTTGCGGCTGAGGCGTTGATTAAGGTTAGCAAGCCAAGTCGGTTCCACTTTGAGCGGTAGCAGCATCCGATTCTGTCAAGTCATGATCAAAGATCATGAGGCCCCTCTCCATGTTGGAGAGCTGTGCTGAATTCTGACTGCGCAAGTCGGCATCCCAGCTGTCCTGTAATGATATCAGACCATCAGTGCTTCAACAGCGAGGTACTTAGCTCACCCACCCAATCAAAATCGGTGCTCCAGTGTGCGGTGCTGACCAAGTCTTCCATGTTTTCTCCAGGAGAAGGAGTCAAGGCTTGAGTGGTCCAACTTATCGGCGTTTGGGATGGTTGGGAGATGCCGGCGCCTATTCCATGTCAGCACTTCCTCAAGCAATAAGGTGTTGTTTGGATGCACCTTCAACGTGTGTCGTGTCCTTCGCGGATGGACCATCGCCGTTGCCCGAAATGGGCGTTCTCTTCACCTTTTCAAGCACCACCCTGAGAATTTCAACGGCGTTCCGGGCCTCGCGGGATGAGTCTGTCGTCTGGGTCCAAATATAGTATGACCGTTGCAACGCGTGGATAACGCTCTTCCTTCTCCCTTGCTCCGCTGGCATCTCGTGCAAACTTGAACTTGAAGCCAGTTCCAAATCACGATTGAGGTCAAGGCACAGGATTGTGATGGCCAGCAAGAAATCGTAGTTGAAGACAGATGTCATTTTCCACCGCTCGCTGAATAGTTGACCACCGTGCTGCGATTCACAGTAGAGGACGTCCTGGTGTTTGAGGATTTGGCTTGCGGCATCAATACATGAATCGCGCGAGTATGCATACTGCGTATTTGATCTGGAAACGATCAAGTACTTGCGGTGCAGGGTACACCGCGCCTTGTTGAACATCAAGTCCAGATATATACTGCGGGTGATTATGTCCGGGTGGCTGATGATTGACTGCGACAGCGGACGAAGTTGAAGGCCCGTAGGAATGGCCGAATGCGTGCTGTGTAGCCTTCTATCAAGTTCCATAACGTCACTGTATGAGGTTGGAGAGGTCGAAGTGGTCAGATCAGTGATCATACCAAGTACAGACAAGAGCTTGTTTCGAGCCTTGAGGTATATGATTGGTGTCATATCAGAGTCCGGACGGGAAGGGGGCAGTTCAACGGCATCCTCGTCAAAATCGCTGTCCAGGAGATTCCGCGGCTCTGCCGTGTCACAAGCGGACGCATTGAGCATCCTGGGGAGCCCTACGTGGGTAGAGGTGACCAGATCGATGTGGACGATAGTTGCCCAGACTCGCCGACGCATTTCGGCTTGGAAAGGTGACATTTGCGGGATGCGACAGGGATCACGGTGGTAACCCATGCGCAAGGCGAGGCGCACAATAATGCCGGCAAGGATCCAATTGTCAACTCGCGTGTCTGCGGCCACAAGGTGCTCCAGTGAAAAATATAGCAGTATAGTCTCGATCGTATGCGGCACGCCTTTTGTGTATTTACCAAGAGTCAGACACTGGACGGTCTTTTCTTTATAAACCTCAACCATTTGCCGGTTGGCAGCGGACTGCGATTGGCGCTGTTGAATAAGGGAACCAACGCCCATGATGGCGAAGAGAAGGCCAATCCACATGATGGGGGTCTCAGTAGGGTTAGACCAAAAGCTCTCGTAGTCCCTGAGGAAGGTGGGTCCATGGATGACTGCAGCGGCCATGTCCATGGCGTTGAAGTACTTGGAAACCAGTCTGTCGGCAGCCGGTCTTTGCGGCAGAGAAGCCAGGATAGACTCTCTTGTAACGTGGTCATTAGATGCGTAGAGCAACTTGGGCCCTTCTTCCTCGAGCGGGCTGGTTTCAGGGTCAAAGTCATGTTTTAGCTCTGCAATCTGCCGCGATGGTCAGTTTGGCAAGCTGGAGGCGAGCGCAGGGATTGCATACGCCGTCAAGAATGGCCAGCCAATGGTCGCCGCTAACGTACGTAGTCTCGTCGTTCTCCAGGCTGATTCGGCCAAAGCTGTCGGAGAGGGCCGTGTCCAGAGGGCTGGGGCTTTTCGGCAGCGTGGGGGCGGTGTTCATCAACGTGACAACAAGATTCTCTAGCTGGGTTATGCGTGCCTGGATGCCGGGAGCAACGGCAGAATCACGGCGGCTTTGGACAGGGCTGCCTTGCAGCACATAAGTACACGATAAAGACAATCCGCGGCTCGAGCAAGTGCCGCATGGCCGGTTGCGGTCGCATTTGAGCCTGCCAGAGGTTAGTCATGCCAGGCGTAGACAGAATACGACTTACTTTCGCCGTCGGCACAAAGTGCACGAAAGCTGAGGCTTATCTCTACGGCGGCTGGGCGATGGCCGGGGCTTCTCAGTAGGTGGCGTTGCATCCGCCATGGCTCGGCTCTTGTTGCGGTGTTGATGCACCGTGGTCGCGGTTGCCTGTTTGTGGTGCTGACTAAATGCAGCGATCCCCCGCCGTCACGTCACCCGGCGGCCGGCCGGAGCGGAGCGTCCCACCTACTGGGAAACCACCCGGGCGAAGTGGAGGCCGGCCATTACCATGTTTGGTAAGGATATTGCGCGATCCCTCGGTATGGGAGGCCCAGTTGCGGGAAAGCAAGGGTTTTTATGCGGGTGAAATCCAGCAGCTGCTTGAAAGTAGCAATATTAAGCCGCATCTTCTGACATCGTATCATTTAGTATGACTTCCTTTTTAGATCCATATATCATTTCTCTGCTTTCTCCAGGCTGACAATGGTACTTCGGATCAATTTTCTGATACGCTTAGCACGGAGACAATCACAGTAGGTACTGCCCCACGCTGAAAAGGCCCTCACTAAGAGAAAAGCTGAGCGACCTTGACGTCATCTGATGGGCGTGTAAGGTCTGCAACGAGAATGCGGATAATCAGCCACTTTTGCCTCTACCAGTGTATTGCTGTGTATCTGTTCAGAGTACGCTAGCTATCACGGATCATCTGCAGGTTTCCGAAGGACGATGGCCACCCACTAAACTCGAGAAGTATCTGCAGGTGCCACCGTCAGCTAGCACAGCGCTGATTCGCTGAGTAGCGAAACATTAGGAGCTTTAGAGTATGCAATGTAGATGTTGATACCGGGAAATGAATGGATTTCGTGCCAGTATCAGCACTGCGACCCCACTGCCAATCAAGCACCTCAATCTCACCCCCAGGAACACACAGCACGTGGCACCACTCACGACCTCACAAAACCCCTGAAACATCTCCACAAAAGCACACAAAATACATTAGTCTAACCAATAATAAACCATCTCCCAGCTACAAAGTCTACGTCTCCGAAAAAAAAAAAATGACATCAACGTCATCAATTCATGCAAAGCTTAGCGAGCGTCAGAACAGAAGAAATTGCCAAAACGAGACGGAGCAGAATGCTACAGCTCATGAGCCATCTCCCGAAAAAAAAAATAAGGTTGGCAAGAGACCCGCACCATATGCAAAGCCCACCAAGAAAAAAGAAAGAAAAAAAATACAAAGTTCATATAAACAAAACGACAATCGAGCATTCGCAAGACCACGGATCGAAAGGCCAAGCCGCTCCGAGATGATCGAGATCAGCATTCCAATTCGTGCTGTCCTCTTCCTTCCCGTCACCTCAGAGGACCACCCGAAGCCAGAAAAGCTCCAAGCGCAGGTAATCCAGAAGTGGAGCCAAGGGTCAACAACTGAAACAACGCTGCCACAAACCCGTCCAGTAAAAGAACAAGGAGTGTCGGTCATGTTATTCGCTGCCCTGTCCTCAGTTCTCTCGTCGAAAGGTAAAGAAGGAGAAAGAACGACGTAAGACGTGGTGCAAACCTGGTCGAAGAGCGTATGTACCGAAAAATAGAATAAGAGAAAAAAATTGATTACAAGAGATCCTGCGCGATGTCAGAATTCAAGAAAGGGGGAAAGGAGGAGAAGATTTGCCACCATTTTGTACTCCTTTTGGTTTCGTAATTCTCATTCTGTACGGGGTTTTGGCGAAAAGAGTGTGCCTTGTATGGAGACAAAAAGGCCGAATCCAAAAAGGAGAGAAATGAGAAAAGTAAATTGGAAAGCAACAGCAAGAACATGAAATACTTTTGTTTTTTCGTGAGTAGTAGAGTGAGCGAGTGTCTGTGGAGGCTTTTTGGCCTGATGTGCAAAAAAGAAGATCAATATGCCAACCTTGTGCTATGAGAGAGAAAATCCCCAGCAATAGGAGAGAAAATTATCAAGCCCGTTCGCCTCCTCTCCACGGAACACCTCGTTCTCTTGCCTGGGACAAGAGCATTACGCGCTACGGGGAAGTAGACCAGAAAAAGGGAACGCTATTTGAATGACGCCATGTGTCCCCCAGTTTGCTTTTGTTTTTAGTGTCCCGCCGTTTTGAACATGATGCTGCATCCAGAAGTGCTGGTGTGTATTTTTCGTGTGGTTGTACAGGGTCCGTACTTCAGACCAGTCTTTTTTCTTTGTCATACTTCGTTCCCGACGTCATATCCAGATCAACTCGTGAGTAAACTTAAGAGTAGCGACGTACTCTTAGCGCCAAATGGGTAGCTAGCGGCTTGGTGGGAATTACGAGCTCTTCTCGCTACCAACCCCTGCACCAAGTCCGGGGAAGACACCCCAAGCACCTCCTGGTGCGGAGGCAGTTCCAAGGCCACTTGACAGCCTCTTGGCCTTCTTTTCTTTGTCGGCTCCAGAATCTTCTTCTTCCATGTCGAACAGACCTTGCTCTTGCTCCTCTTCGATGGGCTCGCGGCCGATGCTGCTGCTGGAGATGGCACGGTCCATACCGATTCCGGACCTCGAGGCTGCGGAGCCAATGCTGGAGGCTGAAGTCAAGCGTCCAGGCATTCCAGGGTGCCCCTTGTCTTCCGGGCCTTCTGGCTTGGATTCCGACACAAGAGAAGAGAGGCGCGTACGCTGGAGCTGCTGGCTGAGCGTGCTGATACTGCTCTGGCGTGGCGGGCTGGCAAGACCGAAGGGGCTGGCATCACCTGTGGAAGGAGTCCTGCGGTCTCCAATGGGGCGGAGTGACGGGCTGGCATTCGGGTTCAGGCCAGAGCCGCGGAGAGGGGAACCAACATGGCCGAAAACATTGGCGCCAGGGCTTGATGAGACCTCGTCGGCGGGCTTGTGTGTTCGGGAGAAAAGAGCGCCAAAGCGCGAAGGAGAGGAGCCGAGCGGTGAGCCGACCTTGGAATCGCCGGGGGTGCCCAAACCTGAAAGCGACTGGCGGTGATTGAAGGCACTCTCGTCATCGCCAGCACGGGAAAAGCGGCGCATCTTCTCCTGAGGAGTCAGCAGTTCGTGTAGGCTGTTAGGAACCAGATCCTCCTCGAACGCAAAGTTCTCGTCCCACTCATCTGCGCCAATAATTGGTCGCGTGCCCAAGCTTGCCGACATCATCTTCGGTCTCGCGAAACGCTCCGAGTGCATGATGCGCCTGCCCATCATCGGCTCTTCAGCTGCCGGTGGGGATGAGCCCAGGCCATTCCTTGCAAACGCGTCATCCCCAAATGCAGAGCTGTGCAAGTTTCTCAGTGTAGACGTCTCGATGGCCTTGTTCTGATACGACGATGGCGGGGAAGAGGCCTCGAGGCCGAAACGCGAGGGGACGGACGCGGCGATGGGGCCGTAGCGAGCCATGTGCGAAATTCCCTGGCTGTCAAAAGAAGCGGGGAGCGGGGCATCAAGGACGCTCAGGCCCTTCTGCACGGGCGACGTTGGGAGACGGCTGTCATTTGGCGGTGAGCCGAAATTGGAACCAGGGTTCGAGGAGAAGGTCTGGTCGATGGTGGGTATCATGTCGTGGAGGTGCTTGGACTGATAGGGCTCGTCGGAGGGCATGTAGGGGTACTGCGACCCGCCGGCCATGGCCTGCATGGTGAGCAGCGAGCTCTGGGTGGTGGGCGGGCGGCCGTAGGGATGCCTGCCCATTGCGAGGTTCGGGCCGTTGACGCGCCTGCCGTCGGGCAGGATGTGGGCGAGAGCGCATTTTGCGCCGAACTTGCAGTTTCCCTGGGGTCGCGTTAGCTTACGGCGGAGGCGGGCGACTCGAGGGAGGTGGGCAGACCTTCTGGAAGTACTTGCACGGAGCCGTCTCGGTGGCCAGGTCGTTGGTGTGCAGGAAAGGGCAGGCTTTGCCAGCCTGGCAGACGCCCTGGCGGTAGAATTTGCACGGGACGTGTGCAGTGCCTTTGAGCTCAGTCGGATCAGCGGTCGTGGTCTTCTGCGAGTGCTTCTTGTGCCGCAGGCGCTCACTCTTGCTGTTGGGCGGGCTGCGGGGCCCGTCGAAGCCGCTCATGCCGCGCACATGGCCCTGGTGGCCGTTGCCCATGCGGTGTTGTATGGGGACGCCCTGCTGGCCGTTGGGGCTCTGGACCTGGCCGTTGGTCTGCGAGCCGCTGAACTCGCGCGAGTGGCGGTTCTGGACGCGCTGGCCGTTGTTTGCGGGCTGCGGCGGGAATTGGGGCGAGAAGGCGGGCATGCTGGGGTTAGGGAGCGGCGGCGGGGTATCGTGGGTTGGGCTTTGCGGAGTCGGGGAGAAGAGGGCCTGCGGCGGAGCAGGTTGCGGCTGGCTTTCGGTGGTCATGGTGGCGGAGTGTCGTGGCCCGGCGGCGGTGGGCAAGGCTGCAGCTCAGTCCGTCGAGGGCGACGTGGTGGGCGCGCTGCGGGCGGTCGAGCTGGGACCGGGACGGAGACTGGGTTTGGGACTGGGACTGGGACTTTGACTTGGGCGGCGGGACGATGGCCGTCGCGATGCTCGCTTACCCTGCGACCAAGACCGGCAACAATCGGAGCTCTCCACGCTCGCCATGCACACTCGAATGATGGCGATTCTGCAGCAGTGCTCTGCCCAGATATGCGTGCCGTCCGTCCGTCACGAGGCGGCGCCGCGCGAGTCACGCAACAGCCGGCGCGCACGCGTCTTCCATCGCAATGAGCTCATCCTCTGTCTCACTCGACCGCCCTCGACAATCCCACCTGGTCGCGCGCCTCCCCCACGCTGCTCGTGGGCCTCGTCATGCGCCCGCTGACCAGGATGCCTGTGCCGTCCCTTGCTCGCGCTGTGGCGCCGCCCTGGCCTCCAGCCGCATCGAGATCGGGCCCTGGCAGGGAACGACCGCGTGCCTTCAAACCTTACTTGCGCCGCGCGAATCACCCGCCCCTCCCGCTGCGCTGCCCTGCGTATATTGCCAATACCAGCTCTCGAACGCGTGATGACAATGACATCCCTTCGTCGGTACATGCACACCAAAACCCCAGCCACCTCACCACATGCCTCTGGAATGGACGAGCCTTTGTCGGGCCGTTCTCCACCAACAGATCGCACTGTCGAACGCCTGTCCTCATGACCACCCGCATCCGTGTGTTCCTGAACAACTTCTAGTGGTGAACTAAACCCCTAACCGGCCCTGCATGTCATCGGGCATCCCGTCAAATGTCATGTGCCACATGGTACATACATTTGTGGGGTCTTTGTGTATATACGGCCTAGTGCTCCAAGGTTTCCACACCAGGCTGGACCGCAACTTCAACACCTCACGATACTGAGACAAATCCACAAGGCTACCGAACTCACAAAAGTCTTCACATAATGACGTTGGCTTGATGGATAAAAATCCCTTGATTGTGAACCGAGTGTAGCTACCTATATCCATCGCTCATCAAGAGCACGAAACTCTAGCTACGTATGCGATGAACCACGCCCTGTAAGGGTGCGATCGCTATGCGATTGAGAGCAAAGAAAAAGAAAAGAAGGCATCTTCACCCAGATGGCTTAAACGCCCTTTCCACGAGTGGCTGCAGCCTCGCAGCTGTTGTCAGTCCAACTAAACTTCAAGTCGTCCATGAAGAACATCTCCTCTTTCTTGACGTCGACCCAGAAGTACGACTTGATGCTGATCGAGGACAGGTCGGTAAAGTCGCTTCCCTCGCTGCTGAAGTCAATCTTAGTCATTTCGCACTTGCCCTTGGCATTGACATTGGTCTCCAAGCAAGGCGCCATGTGGAACGTTGAGATGGCCTGAAGCTTTTCCTGCTTTGCATCATGGTCCCAGCGGAAGCCGGAGACCTCGAGTGTGCAGTTGAGGGGATCAGGGCCGTTCGTTAGGGAAATAGGACCCTTGAGGCAGGCGAAGTATCCGCCATACGCGTTGAAATTGAAGGCAGGGTTTCTGATCCGGCCGATTCCACCATTTTGCCGCGCACCTTCCCCGGACATCTGCGTAGCTGTCCTGTTGGGCAGGTACATTGCCAGCTGCGGAGGCGAAGCCGGCTCAATATTTTCAAAGCCCACCGGGGCGTATACATACCCGCCGTTGAAGATAAGGCTCGGGCTTCGAACACGAACGAATGAGTCCGACGTGTTAGCCTTGACTTCATGGGGCTTGTCAAACTGTGTGTAGTAAGTGCACATAAAAAGGGACGATTAAGGGCAGACACTGACGTGAAACGTGAAATTTCCCCTGTGACCACGCTCATCGCAGGCTGAGGGCGTAGGAAGCGTAGAGGAAACGATCAGGCTACTGTGTCCATTTGGAGTTGACATGATGGAAGGCAGCCCAATGGTGCTGTTGGCCACTACGGTAATCGTCGAAGTCACTGTGGACACACCCGCCCAAGCAGTGCTCGTAGTGGTGGTGACATTGACGGTGCGAGTTGTCAGTGCTTCGGCAGTGTAAGAGTGAAGAACCGTCACACCATTGGTGTGGTCAGAGCGTTGGGGACGCGTGGTTACCATGGAGAAGTTCCAACTATGAGTCAAACCATGAGGCGTGTGCAGGGTGAACGACGAGTGGTGCTTGCTAGCCCTGGAGAAAGTAGGAAAGTGAGGAGAGGCACCCATTGAGAGGGAGACCCCGGAGACGGTATGAGAGTGAGGAGAGGCACTCATGGCGGTGGAGCCATCGGAAATGGTCAAGGTGCCGGAAACCACGGTCTTGAGGCTGGTAGATGTGAGAGTTGTCGTCGGCTCTTCAGTCTTGGTGACCCAGATGGTCGAGGTCATCGTGGACTCAGACTCGGGAACGGTAACGAACTCCGTCGCGGTGACGAAGACTTCGGTTGTGTTTTCGGGGACAACGGTAAAAGTTGACACCCCAGGGATTACCGTGATCGAGTCGTTCGGGCTGGGAGTTCCACAGGGCCACATGGTCGAGGTGCCTTTGACGACCTTGTAGAGCGGTCCATCGGGAAGGCAGGGGAGGCCGGGCGGGGCAGAAGCGGTGGAAGAAGGCGGGGCAGAAGCCGTGGAAGAAGCCGGGTGCGTGCAGTCGCCAGCAACAGTAACAGTGGTCGTCCAACCAGGGACGCCAATGAACTTTTCAACCGTGGTGGTGTAGTTGGGAATGACGGACCTAAAATAAAATGATAAGTGTTGACATGAAAATGGGGAGAATCGGAGGAAAGAGATATTCGGATGGAAGATCTCAAACGAAATTGGTGACGAAGGTAATCAAGTAGAGCAAAGATCGAGACCAGTACACAATGTGAGGTCTATAAGGAATGATGACACGTACACCGGGGCGAGCGCAAGCGCCGGCATGATCATCGCCACAAAGGTGAGCCAAGCGTGAAGCAGCATGGTGGCTGACTTGAGGAAGGAGTGTGGATTCGAAGCAGCGGAGTACGTGAGCAAGAGAGATAGAAGTGTGGACCACGTGGAGAGGGCGCCGGAGGACCAAAGAGTGTTGGGTCGCCAGACGCCAGCAAAGAACGAAGGAATGTGGTGTAGAAGGAAAGGAAGGAGAGCTGGAGGACGGACGAAGAGAAGGGTCCTTATGCTCGGCGGCGGGCGCTCAGATCACTTAAGCGAGCGCGGCCCGTAGATAAACCGCCTGCCCGTCGCCGCTGGGGGCTCTGATTGGCCGGAAATAAAATTTGCACGGACCGCCTACCCTTTTAGTCAACCCAAAAAAGCAAGCACGACGTCATTGGCATCGGACGCGGGGCGCCACGATCGAGCGCAGCCTCACCCAGCGCTCTTGCGCTCTTGGCCATAGCTGTTGATATGCTGCGGCACATATGGGCACCGGCGGCAGGGCCCGGCGGCACAGCAGTAGCTTTCCAGACCTGTAAGCTTATGCAGGTACCCTCTGTCGGCGCAGCCAGCCGGTTCTTCAGCTGCAAGCTAGTTTTTCCGCATATGCGCAGAACATGAGCCATGCAGCGCGGCTCCCTCATCCTTGACCGTGTAACACCTGGGTAGGCAAGGCAACATGTCACTGACGCTGTGTGACCGCGACTGGAGCCAACTCTACGGACACACTCATGGAAGCCTTCTACATGAATGTCAGAGATAAACTGAGGTTCTGTTGGATGCTCTGATACTTTCAAGTCAGAATCAAGATTAGTCAGTCAAGATCTCGGGTGTCTCTTCACTTTGCTTTGAATTTTGTAGAACTGCCAAAAGAAATAATCTGAAATTGTGCAAACACCTTCCAAGGATCTCTTTTCTCAAATTTAAAGACCTTCCATACACACCGACAATTTATGACTCAAAACAAGAGATCCGGCCAAAGCTCAGCACATCAGCCCATCAACCCACCGCTCACTCAGCCTTATGCAAGACCAACCAAACGGGCGTCTGACCATAAGCCATGCCCCTCTTCTCGGTCCACCCTTGCTTACTCAACGTCTCGTCCGCGCGCTCGTCCTTGTACTTGATGGTGCTCCCCTTGTACCACCGTCCATTGCCCGCCTCGGTGACCTCGGTGACGGCCCACGCGTCGTCGCCCTTGCCCAGGTTCTCCATCAGCTGCTTGACGGTCCAGTTGACGTCGGCCTCCCAGATGTTGAAGCCGCCCATCTTCATTGCCGGCACCACGACGCCCTTCTTTGCACCGTCCTTCCACGGCTCCATGTCTGTCTTGCGGAAAATGTGCAGCCGCGTCTGCTTCGGGTTGAAGATCATGCCCACGCCGCGGCGCCGCGGTCCGCCCCCGGCCCGCCCGCCCGGTATGATCTTCGGCTTCGCCGCGTCGTCCTCGCCGTCGTCGTCTTCGCCCCAGTGCCATCCACGGTGATGACCACCACCGCCGCCGCCATGGTGACGGCCACCGCCGGGGAACGGTCCGGCGCCGAAGTCCGGCTCCATCCACGGGGCCATGAAGCCGCCACCGAAGGGCGGATGAGGAGGGCCGCCTGGTGGTGGGCCACCACCGAAGAAGCCGGGTAGAGGAGGAGGGCCCATGCCGCCATCATCATGGCCTGGAGGGGGTGGAGGGCCGCCGCCCATGAAAGGGGGAGGAGGTGGGCCTCCGCCGCCGCCGCCCATGAAGGGAGGTGGGAACATGGCGGGGCCGTCGAGGAATCCGGGGACGCCGCCGAGCATGGGGTCGAGGTAGAGGTCGTCAGGGGGCTGGTAGCCGCCGTAGGCGGTGCGCCAGCCATGGGGAGGGAACCAGGCCATGGTCGACTGTTTGTTTGTTTGACGAGAGATAGAGTCCGGAGCTGCCTAGAAAAAAAAGGGGGAAAGTTGGCAAGAATCTGGCCTTCCTCTGAAGAATGACTTTGTCGAAACCTCAAACTGTCCTTGGAGAAGTTGTGACTTGCCTTCCGCTTCGCTTGGCCTGAGGGAGCAGTTGTCAAAGAAGGTGAAGAAGAAATGCCAGTGTTCGTAAGAGGTCTGCTGTTTTATGCTGTCCTAGCCGTGGTCTGCTGTGAACAGGATACTGAAGCACAAACTCGTGGGACTGCAGTGACAACCTGTACTGTATGATTCCATTGTTATGAGCATCTGTGATCTGGTGCGGAAGGACAACACTTATCACGGGTGTCCATAGGAAGAGGATTTGCTCTGTTGGCGGCCATGCTGTTTTGCTTTGCTGGCAGGTCATTATCTGTTTTCCCTTGTTTGTTGGCCGGAAACACACAAAGGTAGGGGGTTGGGAAATCCGGTGCCAGCGAAATACCGCGTTTGCGTGGGCGAATGTCTTCTGATGGTATGACAAAACTATTGAGAGAAAGCAAAGGCAAAAGAATATGACCCACGGGAAGCATGGGTGCACATGAGAGTTCTTGAGATAATCCGCGTGAATGTAACACATGCACAAGCATGATGATTCTCCAAGGCAACCCAGGTCAGCATACACAACGAAAAAGAATGACAACATGGAAGAAGATATTGGATATCTTGAAACTTCATGATTTAATGACATTGACGAATATAGAGCACCTGATCACTTGCCCAAAAAGTCCATTCATTCCAGCGTCGCCTTACCCACCAGCAACAACCGCCAAGCCCTCGTAAATCTTCCTCTTAACGGCGTAAAAAGTACCATCAGGCCGCCCTGGCCCCATGAGCCCGAACCCGCTGCTCTCCACCTCGATCTTCCCAGTCCCACTTTTCCTGACGACCACTGACCCGTTGATGAGCAGCGTACCCTCGCCACGGAACTCCGCGGCAAAGCCCGACGATTGCATGATCTTCCGTAGGTCTGCGAGCCTCAGGTCGCCAACGTGCAAAGGCTGGGCGACAGAGCGCGTGGCAGCAGCCATGCTGGCAGGCACGATATCGAGAACAGGTGTGACGTTGATCTCCCCGTTGCTTCCATTCTTGTCTGCTGCTTCTTGAGCACCGCCCTTGGCGCCTTTGACCTTCTTTTTGACGCCGCCGTTCTCCGTCGCAGAGTCGTCCTCGTCGGGGAGGTGTGCTTCTAAACGCCCGGTGATCGCAACGACACCAAGACCCTTCACGTTCTGCCAACGCAGACGACGAACGATGTTTTGACTGAGCTTGACCGTCCAGGCATTCGTGTCCACGCTTGCATCGACCGTGATGCCGACTGTTGGTGTGAAGACGTCGATCGCGCTTTCTGTTGAGCCGACGGATGCGGCTTCGATCAGCTTGCGGCAATCTGCTGCCAGTGCCAACGTTTCCTCTTGCTCGCCAGCGACAAGAATGAGCTTGCGCGGACGGATCATGGGTATCAGCAGCTGTAGACTTCTCTTGTCGTGCAGACCTGAAAAGTCAACAAAAGCAATCCGGCACTGGAGTCGCACAGTCTCCTGCGTGAAGATAATCTTAGATGGGCCGGCAACCTCCTCCTCAGGAGCCTCATCTTCGGACTCTCCGGAATCGTCGTTCTCAGCCTGGTCATCGTTGGTGACACTTCCCTGCACCGAGCCATCCTGTTGTCTGCGGCGTTTTGTCGTGCCGTTCGTCGCCTGTCGTTTGCCCGCACCAGGCTTCCCTGTCTGTTCGTCCCACTTGCGCTTCTGGCCAACGCCCGAATCTTTTTGCTGTGTGCCATTGCGCATGTCCTGACCGTCCACCTCATCGCGCTCTTCAGCACGGAGGTATTCCTCGGGCCGGATGAGGTCTCCGAATTCGTCTCCACGTCTCCTCTTGGCGACGTAGGGGAACATCTTTTCCCGGCCCTTTTTGCCTCGGGTATCGTAGTCGTGGACGTTCTTGCGGCGCAGCAGGATGTTGATGCCCAGTTCAGCATCGCTAAGTCCCAGCTTTTGTCGAGCGTGCGTCATGGCGGCCGAAATGTTCAACGACTTGCCTTGGTGTTCTGTATCCGATTCTTCCGACGACTCCGAGGTAGTTGATGAGCGGTCATCGATAACATCTGCTGCGGTCTCCAGGGAAGTTGCGCCGTCAGTTTGGAGAGTGTTATGCAACTGGCGCTGCTGTGCGAGGTAATGCTGGTACAACGGAACCTCGTTGCCCTCGAGCGGTGTTGCCTGAGCTACCTCCACGGTCGCTTCAGCGCCACCAGCTTGCTGTACAGCAGCACTCTCATCAGCCTCTACGGATTTCGTAGCGCCGCTCCGTTCAGCCCACAGCTCCCAAAGCAATCTTCCCAGTCCTTTCTTAGAATCCGAAGGTTGCGCCACCCGTTCTGTCAAGACGACAAGGTTCCGGCCGTCCGCAGCGAGATTGCGCAAGGCTTCCTTGGAAAAGCCCCATTCCAACGAGACATCGCTTGCCAAGATGACTTTGGGACCTTGGGTGGAAAGCATGCGATTGACCTGGGTTTTGCGTTCCACCAACCTCACATTTTTGAAGTCGAAAGGCGCATTGGGCTTCTTCGCATCGTCCTTGCCATCCTTCGACCTGCCCGATCCTTGTTGGCTTCTCGTGCGTTTAACATCTTCACCGCCCTGGCCGCTGCTTGCGACCTCGAACTCCCGCACAATGCCTTCATCCATCCACTCTAGCATACTACGCGCGTACCGCATTGTTGCTCCGCACGTGCGGCTAGCAAGAAAAAGAGGGGTATTTCCAAGTGAATGGGGCTCGGCGGACCAGGTACTCTCCAACAGATAGGCCAACTCCAAGATGCGGGCACTCGAATCCGAGGGAATCAGGACGGAACCGCCATTGGATACGGTTTCCTTGATCATGTTGAGCAGCAGCTCGTCTCGCTTCTGTCGGCCACCGGCCAAAGCGATGCGCTCCGCACCTCTGCTGCTGCAGATCATGGCCGTCGGCCGGCGCAACTGCTCGATGACCTCGGCGCCTCCAGCGCCCGACCCTCCCAACCATGCAGCGCCGGAAAGGACATGCTCCCTAGCTTGGTTCCAATCCACCGCGTACACAACCGACTCCATGCCATGCTGAATATGCCATATTGTCCCGCCCAAGGTATGTCCAGCGCTGTAGGCGGTGATAGTGAGTCCGTTGAGGGGCGGAGAGAAGGGCGACGGTAGCGGCTGATGTGGCTGAGAGTATTTGAGCGGGTTGATGAGCGAGAAGTAGTGTGCGATCTCTTCGGAGGTAGGAGGCTGGAGGAGAATGTTGGGGTGGTTGCCTCCTTGAAGGGCGGGGAAGGAATAAGCCGAGTCCGAGAGCGCAGCTTCTGGGATGATGGAAGATGCGAGAGGGGTCGACGAGTAGAGGTCCTGGAGGAGCGTCCGGCCGAGAGATATGACGGGGGTGGTGGCGTAGACGGGAATTCGAGTGAACAGCGGGAAGTGTTTGCAGCAATGAGCGAATGCACCAAGATGAGCGGTCGTTGCGTGCGTGAGCAGAATCACCGAAAGCGTGGGAATTTGCCTATACAGTGACGGATTAGCACGGGTTTGGGAAGCTTCAGGATGCCAGCAGCGGCGCGTCCGTACCTCTCAAGCTCTTTGAGTTTTTCGGCATTGAACCCCTCATCCCAGCCGACATCAACGAGGATTTTGATGCCTCCATCGAGCTCGAGCAGGGACTGTGATGCGGCTGAGGTCGACTGCGCGCCCAGAAGGGGAGTGAAGTTGAACATGGCTACGGCGCGGGGTGTGCGCGGGCACGCGGATTCAAACTATCATGCAAAGGGCATAGCAAGTTGGGCGACAGCGACGATGGGAGGGTTGGTGGCAAGGCTACTGCTACAGGGTGCTGGAGGCCGCGGCGCGCGCGTGCTGATGGTGACGGCAACACTGGCTTTGGTGTCGCAGCTGCACGTCGGTCGCCGGAGACCGCGTTTCGCGTGGGTCCGTGCGCAGGCCTAAAGCAAACCAGTCAAACACGCCTCGCCTGCACCTCCCCTCCGGGACTAGCACGCCTTCAAAGTCTGGGTGCGATGTCATTCTTTGACCATCCTCTATTTCAACCTCTTCTTCCCTCGCTGACCGCCTCACTATCACTCGGGTCCTTCCTGGGAAGCCAATTGAACTCGCACGCGCCATGCACTCTATCTCAGTTTCACTCAGAGTATCCGACCACCCCGCTTCGCCTGGACGTTGTCTACAGCTACTTATCTCCGGCTTCTGGCCATGTCGATCATCCCGGGGCTGACATCCGGATATGAAAATTCATGAAGTCTGACATGGGCTGTCCACAGCCTGGGTTCTGCCAGATAAGCGGCCCCTGATGAGATCGCCGTGCCTCTCTCTGTCGGTGTCAAGCTTCGTTGTGGCTGCTAAAGCCTGCCCGCAATATGTGCCTCGGCCCTCAGCCTGGTACGGGGCAATGTGCCGATCACCGTGTTCCTGGAGGAGTTCCCAAGGAACACCTAGCCCATCAATATCCGGCCGTCAGCACTTACGCCACTTGGCCCCCTCTCGCCTGGCTCAAACTTGGTGACTGCTGCATTCGAGACGGCCTGACGCGACCCGTTTACGCTTTCCGGCACCGCGCACAGGGGCTAGTTCCAGACCCGGCTGTTTGGCGTGGTACAGCCAGCACAGCAACAGAAGCCGCCTTCAGCCATTGCCGATGCTGCATGCGATCGCGAGCCTTGTGCCTCGTACTCCTGGGTCTATCACCGAATGAGATGGCGTTGTGGTACGTGCTGGCTCACCTCGCCCGTCTTTACAACTCCGTCCACGTACATGGCAGTGGCTAAGCCTCAATAACACTCGGGGTACGGCCATCTCCACTGTGCTACTGTCAGCCAGATTCTACCACGGTCAACCATGCCGCGATCCGTGCCAATCCCCCACCGGCCACGCTGCCTGTGGATGCTCTTAAGCCGATATGCTACAGGTCATATCCCGTCACCGGCCTCGCTCAACCATTTTGATCCATCCCTGCAGAAGACATGTCTGGGGCCCCAAGAATGGACGGGCCCGGGCGCTGGCATCCCCTAAGGGCGGCGTTCATGTATGCTGCACGGGAAGTCAATCGTGGACTCGAAACACTCCGCACGTTGGCCCTGCCAAGCCCGTGGGAGCGTCTACGGTGTTCGGTAGGCCGACCGAGCGGCGTGCGCAATGTGGCTTGCCCCAGTCAGCCCAGGGCAGGGCCGTTTTTGTGCAACCTTTCGCTTGAACCTGGGAACTGCAAGGAGTCTTCGGCTGGTCACATCCTCTCCAAGTCGTACCACCGGCCGGGCGCTTTGACAGAGGGCAGGCGCAGAGAGGATGTTGGAGCGGAGCATGTTCCGATGATGTGGACCCCGGCCAGCGCACCGCGGACATCTGCACCCTGAAGTCATAATCGTACATTCGCACGAAGCTCGACTCGAGAGCGCCCACGTGCGGATGCAGCGGGCTTGCCTTATCGGTCTTCACCTACTGCAAGATCACGACTATTTGGAAGGGGCGCACCACCAATGCACCGGCCAGGCCGGGCTCTGTTTCAAGCCGGCGCACTGCGCTCAGCAATCTCTCAGCCGGAGCAGCACGGGAGAGCAGAGCGAAGTGGTGGGCAAGTACTCTAGGCATGTGATATGTGTCTGACAATTATCGCCACAAGCGGACGGGTCGAGGATGGCCCTGGAGCCTGTTTTGGCTGTAGGTTGGAACAGTCCAGGCCGGTTGAAGCCGGGCGTCAATGGACTACGCTCGCACTAAATACTCTTGCTCGGTCCGGCCGCGTGTCAGCCGACTGCGCTTTCACAATCCCATCACACGCCAACACGCCAAAGATAGCCGGCGCCCTTGGGCGATCGGGTTCATGTACAGCATTCGCTCAGCCCCCCACACTGGTGGATTTAGGGCTGCAGTTTGCGGTAAGCAGCGGCGCAAAGAGGCTGGTGATTGGCGACGAGGTTACACACGATCTCTCGCGGGGAGTGCCGGCCCTGTGCGCTCCCCATGATCCCCAGGATCTGCCAGCGACGTTGCGAGAGCGCTTAAGGGCGGGCCACGGCTGCGTCGCGGCGGCGGATGTGGTGGCCGGCGCGGTCAAGGGACTCATCGTGGCCCTGACGGCGGTCGCCGGACATGGATGTGCGTGGCGCGCTGAGCAATCCTGTGGCCTCTGATCGGCGCGCGGCGGAAAGTTGGCCGGGATGCAGGCGGGTACGCGACGTTAGGCAGAGTCAATGTGCCGCAGCGAGGATCGGCCCTTTTCGACGGCGCGCCTCTCGCTGCCCGCTGCATCAACCACCGCGTCGCCCCCGGTCGCCTCCACCCGCACCCACCGTCCGGCGCGTTGGGCTTGACAGGCTCCCTGAGCGCTGCCCTGAGATCGCAAAGATTGGCGATGCCAGCAGCACCATGCCCTCTTATACCCGCGACCCCACACCGCGCCACCAGCCAGCAGACCAGATTGCTCTCCCGGCCAGCCTAGCCGCTTCCATCCCACGGCTCCCTGCCCGCCAAACACCGCCCCCCGCCTCTGTTTCGCCAGCCCATTTATCACTGGCCGCTGATCCGCTCGCGGTAAGCAGCCTGCCGACTCGCGCCCTCACACCTCGCTCACGCTCAGTCAGCCTTCACACTCCTTCACCTCTACATAATCCGGTGCACGCCGTCGAGCGCGCCCCACGAAGCTCCAACAAGCTCCAGGTGACGCGCCTGCTCACCCCGGGGAGCTCGCCCATCCGCTCCCATATCTCATGCGAACGCCCGCCCCGCCCGCCCTCAATTCTTCGACTGAACATGGCTTCCGAAATGTTTGGCCCCCAGCCGCCCTATGGCGCCCGCTTCAGCATCAGCTCCTCCTCCTCCAGTCAGGCCTCGCCCTCGTCAAGTGAATCCCCGCGGACTACCCCCAGCGTGATAGACTTCCAGTACCTCCCGGACCCCAACTCAATCGACGGCATCGTCCCCAAGATCGAGGAGCTCGACGACGACGACGACACATCCAAGATCTCGCCCCTCGCGGAATCCGTGCCCTCTCCGGACCGCGCCGTCGTGAAACGGCCCCGAGGCAGGCCGCGGAAGCACCCCATCGCACAGCCTGCCTCCGTCACCAAGCCGCCCAAGGGCCGCTCGAAAACGGGCTGTATAACGTGCAGGCGCAGGAAGAAGAAGTGTGACGAGACCAAGCCAGCATGTAAGGATTCCACCTGATAGCTATCGCACGGACCATGTTCTAATCTGAACACAGGCCTGCATTGCCAGAAGAACAACGTCCACTGCGAGGGCTACCCGCCCAAGGAGTTCTGGAAGAGCGGAAGGCAGAGGTCGATAGGTATAGTATACGCGTCACCGTCGTTCATGCCGCCTGCTGATGATCTGCAACAGTTACCCGCAGACATAGCTCCGTGTCCATGAGCTTGCCCGTGCTCATCGACGGAATTGAGACCGACATTGACCGCAAGTTCTTGGACCACTTCCACTTCAACGTCAGCCGGGTGCTCAGTCTGTTCGACGACGTTGGAGGCAACCCCTTCACCAAGATCTTGATCCCCATGGCCATCAGGCATCGGGGCTTGATGCATTCGCTACTCTGCCTTGCCGGCTCGCATGTTTTATTACGGGAGAAAAAACCCGAGTACGAGCACAGGCAGGCTTATCATTTCGATAATGCCATTCGGAATCTCCGAACAGACGAGAATATGCAACGGCGATTTTCCGGTGATGAAACCGCCGTTATCGACGACCCGACGGTCGCACAGACCCTCATCCTGTGTCTCAAGTCCGTTACCGCCGGAGAGACCGATGGTTCCTATCGCGCCCACATGGATGCCGCGAGACATCTGATTCAGAACCAAGAATCGCCCAACAAAGAATTCCAAGCTTTCCTGGTCGAATTTTTCGTTTACCACGACGTAGCTAATTCTGTAACCGCGACCGACCGGAGAAGCATTCTCATGATGGACGACTTCCACCTGCCAGAGTACATGATTCAACCCGAGGCAGCAACACTTCTCGGCGTCGTGGACGGCCTTTTCCGCATCATCTCTAACATCAGGAAATTGCGCGACAAGATCCGCGCCAAGAAGGTGCAAGGCGTCAACCCACCCGTCGATTACGAGATCCTCAACGACGCCGTGGCCATCGACCAGGAACTCCGCGAGTGGAAGTGTCAGCAGGAGGACGAGTACCGCTACTACACGTCGATGCTGTACCAAGCCTGCACCTGGATCTACCTGCACCGCACCATCAAGCCCTCGCGGCCCGATCCGGCGCTGCACGAGGCTGTAGACCGCGGGCTCGAGTACCTGTCGAAGCTGCCGCCGACGTCGAACACGCAGAGCGTCCTCCTCATGCCGCTGTTCCTGCTGGGCTGCGCGGCCTTCGAGCCGGCCCAGCGCAAGCCCATCAGCGAGGGCCTCGACCAGCTGCAGGCCTACTCCAACCTGGGCAACATCCCGTACGCGCGGGAAGTGGTGCACACGGTGTGGGACATGATGGACTCCGGCAACGAGGAGTCGTGGGATTGGGAGACCATCATTGTCAACAAGGGATGGGACTTCCTGATCACTTGATCCCCTCCACTCTTTCCCATCCGCCTCACTCTCGGTTGGTGTGCCGGCCGCGGGAACCCCGGGAGACCGGGGGGTTTCGGTTTACATTCCTATCGTGACCCTTGCCTCCGGTTCATCAGCATCATCCATCGTCATTCTTCGCAAATTAGCGGTTTTTTCCTAGGGCCTCTTTGTTCTTTCCGCACACACACACGCACATCACGTGGTTATCAGTTCATCGGTTCGGTTACGGGCGCGCGCGTGCAGGGTGTATTTGGGGGTGTATTTGGGTCACTTATTATGCTGGGTTATTGTCTTTTCTATTACAAATGAGGGGGTGGGAGGGTGAATCCTGGCGTTCTATACCACCGAGAGTTTCGCCGGTGCGGGTGCATGCGGGCGGGTTTTGTTGTTTTGATTTGGGAACTATTGGATACCATCGTCGGGTAGGGATGAAGATAGTTTGGGGAGTTTTTCATCTGTTCCCTTCCGCGCACACACATTGGGAGGGTTTCCTTCAAGCACACGGAAAGGTTTATTGGGTTTGGCAAAGTGCGATTGGGTGGTTCCGGTTCTTTTGGTCGGGTTTTCTCGCATTTGCTGCGAAACCCGCCAAACAAGCACAACTTGGGTCTTCTCCTTTTGCATTTGGGCGGAGTCGGCAAAATATTACATTACCTCGACAAGTATCAGGGGTAGCTTGGGAGGAAAGGATCCAATGGGCGGCTTTGACTCTGTTCGGTTTACTTTTGGGGGTTAGCAGCAGTGGATGAAATGTGTTGAAGAAGAGAAGAAAGAAAAACCATTTCGTACCTGTCCTCTAATCAAACCCTGGGCGGCTATTGTCTTTTTCTGCGCTTTACATTTGTTCTGCTCCCTATTCTTGCAGCATACGGTGGTCTTTTTTTTTTTTTTCCTTACTGGGTTCTACTCCTTGTTTCCGATGCGCTGGACGCACCGAGCAAAGAGAAAACGGCCTTCGTCTCCTTCAACACGGCAAAGCAATCCGTTTCCTGTTCTTTTCCTTTGTATTCTTTCTGTAGTATGTATACAGGACTCCGCGGCAACGCAAATCATCCATAATTTCCCCCACAGCAAACCAGCGAGCCATGTCCTCCGCATTGCAAAGGAGCGCATGATGAAGCAATCAATCACCCCCCGGGCCGGGCAGCAGCCCGGTGAATGGACCATGTGAGAAGCAAGCAAGCATCATTGATCATTTCTCTCTCTCTTGTCCAGCCCGGACCGGGAAAACTAGCAAGGGCAACGACGTCTCTCCGGGAAATACAATAGGAGGCAAGCCGGGGAGAGAGAGCAAGTTATCCGAGCCAAACTATAATCATTTGGAGGGCAGGAAGGAAGGAACACCTGCGTACCATCCCCCGGACACACCCCGACACAACCCCCCCGCCATCTTGGCGGACGATCTTTCGTTGTGTGTGCGTGGTGGCTGCTGGATTGCTTGCTTGCTTGCGTTTTTTTGTTGCGCCGCCGCAAGGATCGTGCGCGCGCGCAGCTGAGCTTCCCTAGCTAGATCAGCCAGCCAGCCGTGCCAGGCCCAGCTGGCTAGCTAGCTAGCCGCGGATGTGCGGGTGCGGGTGTGGGTGTGTGACGAACCACCCACTCACCTGTGGCACGGTGGGGGTTTGGGCTGCGCTGAGGCTTTTGCTTTTTTGGCTGTTTTAGCCGGGGGCGTTTGAGATAATGCGAGTGTGTGCAGCGCCCAGGAAATGCGGCGTATCTACATTTGCACAACGACGAGAAGGCAGTGAGAAAGAACATGTCGAGCGGGTCGCTCGTTCTGGCTATGCCGTCTGTAGGAACGGCTACATACATAACCCACCCACAGCACTAACCCGCGCCGCGTGGCTAGCTAGCGATGCTTGGCATGTCTCACTATTACCACCACATGTCTTTTCCCCCCCTTCCATCCGCTGCCACGTGCGAATCATGGGGGCGGCCGGGAGGGACCGCGCCAGTGTCTAAGCTAAAATGGAGTGCGGGTGGGAATGGATTGACGTGTGGTGTTGTTCGTGTTGGTTACGGAACGGCTTGGTAATGATGATGATGATGATGATGATGGCACCATGGAATTCTCCGTCCCGTCTTTTACTGCTTTGCTTCGTATGCTGCTGCTTCTCTGTCATGTTCTGTTAAGGGGGAACCGACGTGGATCCCGGTGTTATTAATATTTTTTATATTGTATCCGTTGTGCCGGATCTTGTTACGCATTGCACTATGACGACGATTGACGATTGTCATTTTAGTGGAGTGGTGCGGCTTCTCTTCCGTCGCTACGGGGGGGCCCGGCGTCGCGGAGAAAGATTGGGCATCGCGAAGGCGAGTACGGGGGGGTGAGTGGGATGTGGGCAACGGAGACGGCAAGACAGACACGCATAAAAAGCGCAGAAGAAGCGCCGAAAAGACGACACGAGAGAAGGGGGGCGCGTGGGAGGAGCAAGGCAGAGAACCCAGCATCACAACCGGAGCCGCAGCCAGCATGATAGCGATGACGGCGATGGGCATTCGGTTCGATGGACGATGCGGCGGATCTGCCGTCGTATACTCCTCCTTCTGTGTTGCCCGTGATGCGGATGCAAATTCACATCCGCTCCTAAAAAGGGATCGGCCTCGGGACGGTGGCGCTGCCTCGCTGCAATTTCACCAACACCCCCTCCTTCCTCTCCCCCCCAACGCAACGGTCGATGGCAATTATGCCCGCGACTGGGCAGTCTGTGCGTTTCATCTATTCCTGCATGCTGGCACGCAAGCACGGGGAATCTTGTATATTCTTGTTGGCCAACGCAAATGCTTGATCGTATCATCGGAGGATTTTTCCTTTCCTTCTGCCCTGCATTTCGCCTCCTTCGCGGCCGAGACTGTTCTCTTAGATCCGGAATCCTACTGTGCTAGAGCCGCGGACATGAAGCAGGATGCAAAAGAGGGGGGCGGCTTCGTGTCTGTTGCGCTGGTGGGGAGCTGTGGCTTGCTGCCAGGGGGGAATTGGTGGTGCGAGGTTGATCGCCTCGCCCGGAGCGGCCGTCGACTGTCTTGATTGGGGGAGCGATTGGCGGCCTAGAAGATGGAGACGTCGGAGGGCTACGGATTCCGGAGAGGGTTTTTGTGTATGGGCATAACGAGTTGATGCGCACGCTAAGGGGATCATCAGCCGGAAGAGCAGCTGAACACAGGCCGCGCCGGGCCGGCCGAGTCCACATCCACTGGTCGTTGGGCGGCTATCACAACAGCCGTCATTTGTTGCTGCCTGGTCTTTCTGGATCAGCCCGTCCTTCCGGCTGGCTGTTGCGCTCCGGGTCCACAGACGCGCGGGCGAGGGAGAGCGGCATCAAGCGTGCATAAGCGTTGATGGGGCGGGCGCTGCGCTAGACGACGGACCCATGGCGGACGACGACTACGACGACGTATCTCGCATTCTCTCCTCACACGAGTTGTCGTGTCGACGATCGTCGTCTTTTCCCCCTTCCTGCATTATCAAATCAGGCAGTCTCTCCAAAACGCGCCCCACTTGGCATCTTTGTTCCAGCCATTTCCCTGGTTTCTTGCATCTCATTCATTGATCAATCACAGGCCGTCGCTGGGCCCCTTCCCCTCCCGTGCCGCATCCTTCGTACCCTGCGTTGGCTGCTGATACTGCAGTGCGGCGCCAGCGTCTCGATCAACCGCATTCCTTTGCCGTACGATCGTCCCAAAGCGTCCATGCGTTCATTCCTTCGGATCTCTTACGTTTGGCCCGCCGCGGAGAAGAGGAGGTAATGAACCGCGATGGGGGCAATGCGCGCGCGCGTCTAGAACAAGCGCGACTATCGAAGCATTGACGGCGGACCGGGGGGCAGAGTAAGTAGTACATAGATGGGAATAAGGGACCAACCAACCAGCGGCAGGCGGCCGCGCTGCGCCGCAACCTCGAAGATGACGATGATGATGACAAGAAGAGGTGGCCACCCTCGCGCCCGTCCACGACGCCGGCGCATTTCGGGGTGCCGTCGCGGTGGGCGACCAAAGCTTTTTTCTTGCGCAGGTGCGCAGCCGCCCGCCGCTGTCCGTCCGCCCGCCCGTCCGCCGCCGTCATGGACTAAACTTCCCTTAACCTTCTTTCTCACTTTTGCTTCCCCACAGGGACCCTGGTCCGTCGTCGCCGCTCATCTGATATGATATTGTAATTCTCCTTCCACGACCACGCTATTTTTTGTGGCTCTCGGTCCCGTCTCCTCGGATTAAGTGGGCACATCTGCGTCGTTTTAGATTGCGGCACAGGCACTTACACGTAGGTCGCCGCACAGCGACTCGTCGCGAGCACTTTTTCCTTCTCGTCCAGCGATACCGTGTCCCTTGTGCGACGCTCGGCGGATTGGCTTGGGGCCATCTAATCATCTCATCAATCACTCGGCACCTGCACGTCTTCGGCTTTACCATGGTAAGTAAGCATGGTTGATCGCGGTTTGACGTACGGGCAACGAAAGTTGGCCGAGGGCAAGGGAACATCCCAGGCGAGAGGGCGCCGCACGCCGGCAGGTACGCATGCAACTAGAGCGACGGTGTCAGCCGGCCGGCCGGCCACCAGGCATGCATGCAGGCAAAGCAGACAGGCAGAGCAGCCGCAGAAACACAGCGGGCTGCGAACGTATTGGCAGCAGCGTTCGGTGGGCAGCGCAGCGCCGCAAAGAATGCCAGCCAGCCAGCCAGGGAAGATCGACCGGGACAACCCTTTGGCCAAAATGACAAGGCGGACCCCGGCTCTCTGGGAATTGGTTGATGCAGGACACACGCACCAGCATGCGCGCCGCGCCCCCCGCAGGTCCCGCTTTGCGCTTGCTTGCTGAGAGAGCTCCGTCACTCGAGGGGTCCGTGAGCGGGGGCTGCGGCTTTCTTCATCAATCAAAGCTCTCTCTCTAGATCGGACAGCTGCATCAGCGGGCCAGCTGAAAGATGGCTCGCGGCTGGCTGTGTTCCGGCGAAGGTGGCCCAGCTCGCCGCGTGGTGATCGCTTGGGCGTGTCCGGTCTGAAGTGCACCAATCGCCGTTAGTATTGCATGGTGTGCGAGCGTAGGTCAGGGTAGGGATGCGCGAGGGGGTGTGGTGGTCCACGCCGTCTCGTTCGCTCGCTCGTTTCTGCACGGCGCTGTTTCGCCGGCTTGTCGGCTGCAGGGCGAGGCATGGCTGCTGATGAGACTGGCTGCCCGCGGCCGGCAAGCACGCCGTTTTTCTGAGGAGGAATGGAATCGGGCCATGGAATCCTTCCAGGCCGCTTCGTTACAGCGAGCAAGAGCTGTGGCTTGAGGGGGCCGCAGCCGCAAGGGAAGGAGCTGGTTGCCGAGCTCCGCAGGTCTGTGAGGTCCTTCCTGCTAACACAGACAGCAGCAGCGCCCACGCGCGCCCCCGCGGGCAAAGCTGCCGGAAACGGGAGAACTCAACGCGCCTACTGCTGGCCCCCGCGCTTGCTCTCGCACCCGTGCACCCGCGGCGCGGCAACTAGTCGCTGCCATTTCTCTCCCGCGGCGAAGGCCCGCATTCCGCTCGGCAGGTCTGTGTAAGTAGCTACTTTCGCTTCTTGCAATCGCCTTATCCGTTTCCGCTTGGTTAGGGCCTCAGGCCGCGCCTGTGGCTTGCCTTTCTTTCCTTGTTTGGCCGTTGCATTCACTATTTCGAGCAGTGGTACCCGCGCGTCTGCTGCCTGGCGCTTCTTCCTTCTTGCGTGCTCTTCTTTGGCCCCTTCAGGCAGCTCATCCGCCGCCCTCCCCTAGGCCCGTCTGGATGTGGCTGCTGCGCCTATCGCTACCGTACCGGACCCCCCTCACCCCTTGGCGGTGCAAATCGAAACGCCGCCCGCCTGCGTGCCTCTGCTGCGCCGCAATTCGTACCTTTTGCACCTGCGCCGCACGCTTGCAGCAGCACGCCGGTTTCCAACCAATGCCAGCCGGCCCGGTCATTACTCCGGCGAGAGGGCCATTCCGGCCGGCCGGCCGGTTGCTTTCGCGTGCCGTGCCCGCAGGTCTTACGATGATCGATCGTGGCGAGATGCTGCCACCGGAGCAAAACAGCAAAGCAGCGTGGAGCATTTCCGGAGACACGACAGACAGGGCGGAACGACGCAGGGTAAAGCGAAGAGGCGCTCCGCCGAACGTCATGGTGGTGCCTGATCTCTTGGTGCTGCTTTTCTTTTGTTTCCCATGCCCGTCGAGGCGCGGGCAAGGCATTGCTTGCACCTTCCCCTTCTTTGGGCAGTTGCTGCTGCTTCCCGCGTATATGCCGTCTGCTGTCGGCATCTTCGGCAATGTTACCTCAGGGCTTGGATGATACGGCGAGTGTGAAAGCGCGCGCGCCTCTTCAATTTGCAGAGGTCTGTCGACGGTAAAGGAAGTCGGCCTGCGCGAGGACAGTAGCACAGTCACCTTCGGATGCGCGGTGCGGTCCCCTGCCGACCGGGGCCCCGCCTTGTTCATCGTCTTCTTTCTTTTCCTTCTTGCTGTCGTGCAACGATGGGTCCCCTCCCCGGTTAGTGATCGGTCCCACATGCGGCATGCTGCGCGACTGTATGCAGCGCTTGCAAATGAACGTCTGTGTGAACGCCGCTGCTGCTGCGCGTGCGTCGGCGCTTTTACACATAGCAATTGGACCGTAGTCCGCCTTCTCTGTCCTTCTCGTGCATGGAAGTTGCTTGCAAAACCAGGCCGGCAGGTTGAGCGGGCGGGCATCTCAACGGAACCGTCAGGGAAAACGAGAGGCGAGGCTCAATCAGGCATCCCGCCGCAGCTGTTGTGCTGTTGCCCCTCTATCTGCTCTCTCCGCCCCCTCCTTCTTCCCCCGCCCTCGCCCGCACAACCCCCCGCCGCGCCACGCTGTCTTACTCGCTCTTTGACTTGCAGGAACGGAGTCCCCGCGTCGTGGCTCGCGTGGAAAAGAGGAGGGAATGGGCGATCTCTCGTGCGTCTTTCCGAAAAGAACGGAGTTCCGGCATTTTGACAAGCTAGGGAAGCCTTGTCTATCATTTTTGTGCTTGGCTGGAACGGCCGAACGAACGCACGCCACGCCACGCCATGCTGTGCTCTCGGATTTTTTTTTTTTTTTTGCTGATCGACTGACATGAGAGCGGCACAGATCTCAGGGATGGAAGATGAAACGGGAAAGCTGAGAAAATGTGGTCTCTGCATGTTATGTCGTTACACGTAGGAGGGTGTGTGCAGAGTGGGCAAGCAATCAGAAAGCGGGCTGCGAGTCAAGAGAAACAGGAAGTGCACTGCTGCATGATGACAGGGCCATGAGAAGATTGAGCACATTGCATTTTTGCCCTCTCACTGGCAGTCAGTCTACTTACCTTCGTTTCTACCTCTCACTCTCCCATTCTTTTCTTTTTCCCGCCACCTAGACCCTTTCCCCGTTGTTGGCGTCATCTCAAGCTTCCCGTCGTCATCCCGTTCGTTCGTGGGGGAAGTGGGGACCCCGCGGCACGAAACGGCCCACGACACTGACTCGGCGTGGAGTGACGACAACGCCAGCAGCCGTCTCGGGGCGGCCGATTAGAAGCAGAAAAGGAACGAGAGCACGCGGCTATAGCTGGCCACCATCGGGTGACGAACGATGCATTAGCAACTTACTTGCTGGCAGCTCCTCCTCCAAACGACCGCATCACTTTCCCTGCGAGAAAAGAAGGTACACGGTCATCATTGGGTGAGGCAGACGGACGTTGCGCCGGCAGTTGAATTGGTGCCTCGGGAAGTGCCTGTCCGAACCGACCAACCAACCTTATCACGGTTTTTTGCTTCTTCCCGCTGACCGGTCAGATGTAGCTAGCCAGCAAGCAACTACGGTTCCGCGTCTGCATCTCGTCCTTCAGCCTCGTCCGTCTCTTGCCTCTGGATCAATCATCTGCGCCGCATCTTGGTCCTGCGGCTTGTCGCTTTGGGGGACGCTGCATTAGCGGCTGAATGGGAAAGAAGAGCAAAGAAGCAGCAAGTGACGTGCACGCCGCCATATGCACGTTTGACTTTGCTCCCCCCTATCGCCAGCATTACCACCAGCCAGCATCGTTTTTCCTTCTCCACCACCGTCGTCATTGCTTTTTTCATCGGTTCCCGCACGCATCATGGCGTGGGGCGTCCTTCCCTCGATCTAGCGACGGACTTCCCGTCCAGGTACATCTCCCGCTGCGGACTGATTCATGGTGGTTGGCCTGAATCATGCTGATTAGGCGCCGCGCGGGCAGGGCCGCTCGCGCCGCAATCAAGGAAAAAAAGTCGTCATTATGCCGCCTCTCATTGCTCCGATCTTCCCTCCTCAATGGCGTCAGGAACTTCCCGCAGGAAGGTTTGAGACGTGAAACCGCATAGGGCCGCCCTGCCCCCCCAGGCACGAACAAGCCGCATGCCAAGATGGGTCATGCATTGCATCAAACCATGGTTTTACATCTTCTCAAGGAGAAAGCCGCAGAGCTGATGACCACCGACAAGAAGAATTTCGCCGTTGTTGGTCCGTCGTGACTCGGGCTGGATTGGCAAAAGAGATGAGGGGAATGAAAGGAAGAGCTATGGGCAGAGCATAGGGCGGTGGTTCGAGGAGAGGCTCGCGCTTCGAGAAGATGATCGCCTCGTCCCACCATTCAACCACTGCACAGCCAGATATTGTAAGGCCTCGCTTCTCACTTCCATTCTCTTCCCTGTCTCCCGGTCAGTCCCCGTACCTGTCCACCACCCCGGAGGCTTTGTACGTCATCGTCTGCTTCGTCTGACCGGTGAGATCCTCAATCCCCACAATAACCCGGCAAGACGGGACAACGCTTTGACTTTGCAGATGCCCAAAAGTAACAAGGAAGAGATTGCAGCAAAGTATCAAGACGGATTCAGCCGTGGGATTGAGCGAGGCGAGGAAGCAATGAGGTGATAGTGGTAGTGCGCAGCTCGGTCATGCCCGCGCCGCGAGAAGAGAGAAAGAAAAAATCGAAGGCATGCATGAGGTTTCTGGCGTAGCCGCTCCGCCTTCCACGTAGGTGGTTCTGCCTTTAGCGCTATCTCGATCTACCTACTTTATCTTAGCGCGCCATCATCGATTCCGGCATTGCTCGAGAAGGAAAGACGAAGGACGTAGAGGATGGTGGTGGTGGTGGTCACACGAAAGACTCTTCCTTCCTACACTAAATTTTTTTTTTCTTTTCCCCGTTACTGCCGAATACCGAACAACGGTCCGCCGCCGCCGACACTACCGACGATTGACCCTGCGACGACTGAAGGTCACCGGAGGCCGCGGGGTTTGAGACGGGCAACGGAGTACTCTCCGACATGCGGCCGGCCGGCTGAGTACCCTCTTTCTGTGTGACGAGCACGACGAGGGTACCTTCAGACAACCAGGGTCCATTTTATTTCCGCTGCCAGCTACTATCGACTTTCTACCAAGCCCGCTAGCATCGGAAAGCCAAGTCAGGGTAAGATAATCGAAGTAGTCACTAGCCCAGAAGTACCCTGATGCCCCTCCCCATTTTCCCCATCCCAGCGGCCCGCAACAAAAACCTGATTTTCTGATCGATTTCGCGTCCTGTCACAGCCACGACGGTCGGTACCCAACATCCCATTTTTCCTTTTGCCATCAGCCACTAAGGGTAGGATGGGGTTCGTAACTAGTCTCGCTACTAGCGAAGCGATGGATTCTGTGACAGCGTCGAGCACAGGGCTTAGTTTTTCTCGGTAGCAAGCAAGTCATCACAGTCACTGCCCTTTTCTCTACTCCTTCCATTTTTGGAGCTGCTTAGCGATGGTACAGTGGCCAACAAAAAAAAAGTCCGCGCGTCGAATGCTGAAGTTAGCAAGAATTAGTTAGGCAGGGCAACGACAAAACAGAAAAAAAAGCAAATATCCATCCTTCCAAATCTCAAACGCGCCGCCGCGGCATACGAGATCCAATGGAAGATCCGTCACTTGCCGCACGCGCAGCTCTGCCTCGTCGTTATTGTCATCATCATCGTCACCACTTACTAGCCGCTTTGCGGCGCGGGCGAAAAGAGGTCTGGTGGATGCTCTCGAGTCATGGTTCGAACTATTTTAGCGCCGCTCTTCCAAAGCACGGCATTCCCGATGTCGACACGATCGAGATCGTGTCGATGGGCTGTGACGGAGTTCGCGTGTGTGTATGTGTGTGTGGGGCAAGGGCGCAAAATGGTGCTAAGTTGAGGCAGGGTAATGTAGCGTCGTCTCTCTAGCGCAGGGTCAGCGAAAAGTCGGGGTACGGTGGTGGATGCCCTCCTGCCCTTTGGGTATCAGGGCAGCGGAAGAATGGCGCCAAGCCGCCAGGAAGGATGCAGTCGAAGTGAAGTAGTGGTACATGGTGGATACGAATTGGTACTTGTTCAGTGCGGTGGAGAGGTCTCTTTATATGTAAGATGCACATGTGAGCGGTCGCCGCAGTCATGGCCCCCGGTAGGTGATCGGTGGGCGAAGAACCGTCAGGCCGGAGACGACAACGCTTCTGCATTTTCCCATTGCGGACGTCATAAGTGGTGATGTTGGCTTGCGCGCAGCAACGACGGAGGAGTGGCTGGCTGAGGCGTGGCTTCCGCTAGTCTGCCCGTCAACCGTCCGGCTTACGCAACAAAGCTCCGACCGCAGTGGGGCCAGTCGAATCCATAGCGTGGCGGGAACGTGGTCACTGGGTTGTGGTAGATAGTAGGGATGAGTGGAGGTGAGGGCTTCTTTCCACAATATCGCATTCACCCATGGCCTATACCATGAGGAATCTGACTCCTCCGGGCGGTGGTTCTCGGCCTGGCGCCCGGCTCCGGCCTTCATTATCATATGCTGGCGTTGAGGGGTGCAGGCAACCATTAATATTGGGAAGCACACACACCTCCGGTCAGATGACCGCGAGCTGCTGTGAGATGGCCGGCGCTCGTCACGTCTGCAGTGTCACGGCACAAAATAATGGGCACACCTCTCCTGCAGGGGTGGTTCCAGCAGGCGTCAGCCTCGACGAAATGTGGCTGCTGACGGCATGGTGTCGATCGCGGTGGGTGTCGAAGGGCCTGGACGGTGGGAAAGCATGCCGGAAGCGGGCGCGGATCTCGTTTCAGGCGTCCGGTGCGCGTCGCCGGTGGCAGCTCCGGGGCATGTCGAGTTCTGGAGTCGGGCGCACATGGCAGTCCGATGAGGTCGGAAGCGGAGACGGGGGAGGCGTCTGGGAAAGGCCCGTGGGTGTGGCTGTTTTCTGCAGATGACCGGAAAGTCCCATTTGGCAGCTGTGCAGCATGAAAGGCGATCGCGGAGCTAGGGAGCGCACGCCCCTCATCTCTCGCAATCCAACCCGTTTGGGCAGTGTGTGATGGGCCAACCCAATCTCCGACATGTGGGAGGTAGGGGCCGCGTCTGTTTTGGCTTTTGTTTGGGTGTTAGCGGGGTGATTGGTGGTCAGATGAATTGATCAATCAGGGGAGCGGGTGCTGGGGGGGCTGGACAGCTGGGGGCCCTGCGTCCCAGGATGCGGGCGAACGCGAGCAACGCCGCAACGGGGAATGCTGCTTGCTAGTGAACGGCATGCGATCAGCGGCGGACGAGCGAATCTCGAAGCGGACGCGGCTGCAGCATGCAGGCCCTCATCAGACCGCTTTCTTCCGAGTCGTGAATGCTGCTCATCCTTCGCCTGCGCCGTTTCGCCGAGCCCATCCGCGTGGCAGCCGGGCGATTGGCCGGGGCGGCTCAGCCTTACCAGGCAGCATGCTTGCCGCTGAGCACGCGGGCTGTCGACATCTGTGACGGAGCCGCAGCAGGAAGCGCAGCGGGCAGCGAGGTTGATATCCGGTGAAACGTAGCCGGTGGGCCTCGCAGAGCGGCCATGTGGTGTAACGTGTATCCGCACGGCAGTCGTCAGTGCTGTCGCATTTCCGCAAACACGGCGTCACGATCGTTGCGGATTTACAACAGCCGAACGGTCCCCACAAGGAAACTTGCCGGAAGGCGTGACTCCGAGGAGTTCGCAGCTGTGGATCAGCACGTCGAGTCCGGCCGACCGGAGTGAGGCGGCGATTACAGAGTTCGATCGCCATGGGGTCCACTCGAGAAGCTGATGCGATGTGAGAGGAATCCAGAGCAGGGCGAGTCAGGCGGCGGGCAGCGAGAGTGAGTGAGGCGTCGGGAGATCTGCGCCTTGACCAATGTTGTTGACATGCATGCCTGAGGCACGGCGCACAGACGGCGTGCGGCAGCGACCGAGATGGGAGACGGCGAGTCGTGGTGTTGTTGACGTGCCGCGTAACATTACCCGCCGTTGCTCGCATTCGCTCTCTGCAGCACGCCCCCTTGCGCCGCCGTCCTCAGCCACGCGGAGCAGCTTCCTCGCATATTCCGGCGGCGTGGAAGCTGCGCGGGCGATGGATTTTGAGTTCGCGCGTCTGGGGGCCGTGGCAGATTAGCGAGTACCTCTGTCCGACGTCGCGGAGCCGAGGGTAAGCGCCCCAGGGTCCAGTTCGCAGTGGCATCCCGCGCGGCGTAACTCTGGGGAACCTCGTGATGCAAGACGCTAGGGAATGCTGGTACCGGGCGTGGGGTGCGAAGGGGATGGCCGTTGGCGGTGGTGTTGAGCGCACGCTTGCAGCTCGCTAAGGCGGTGCACCATTACATGCAGCGACTGTTCGCATGAAGGACACCGTTACCTACCGTAATTCCAGGCCGCCCGTCAGCGGTGCAGCGCAGCCGTCCACCGCGCCCGCCGGCCAATGGCCGCGTACTGAGGCAGCTCGCTTGCGTACCGAGGGGGTAACAATCTGCGAATCGCGACCGGCATTCAACGACCTCTTTCGTCCGCCCAGCCAGGGCTCCGGCGCATGGGTGCGGCGACGTGTGCCTTCTCCCTCGCAGGGCCCATGGCCACTTCGTCAACACCAGCGACGCGACCGACGCGCCCAATGAGCCCGCGCAATGGAGCACGACGTCGAGAAGGTTACGGCGAACAAGGACGCCCCGGCATGCGCCGACTCGAGCCAGGGCGCTGATTCGGGTGCCACGCAACATGTCTCTTTGAAACAAGCTTCGTCCCACCTCAGCACCGGCAACGACATTTCGCTGCGCGCCGTCGCTCCTGTCCATGTCTCGGTACGGAGCCTCGCAGTCGACGTCGACGTCTCGCCCTCAAGCCCGCTCCAGGCCCTGCCCGGCAAGACGCAGGATGCCGCCGACCTCAAGACCATCCTGCACAATGTCTCCGCAGACATGCCGAGCGGCACCCTGACCGCCATCATTGGCGGCAGCGGCTCGGGCAAGACGACGCTGCTCAATCTCATGTCAAACCGCATGCACGGACGGAGGCTGCATATTAACGGCGCCGCGCTGTTCAACGGCCACGACATCCGCGGCGACCTCTCGGCCGTCAGCGCCTATGTCATGCAGACCGACGTGCTGCAGCCCACTCTGACCGTGAGAGAGACGCTGCAGTACGCCGCCGATTTGCGTCTGCCCGCCTCTGTAGACAAGGATGAACGCCGTCGCGTCGTTGACGAGGTTATCCTGGAACTGGGCCTCAAGGAGGCTGCTGACACGAGGATCGGCAACAATGTGCACAAGGGCTGCAGTGGCGGAGAGAAGAGGCGGACGAGCATCGGTGTCCAGGTTAGCTACCGTTACGCAGTTCTACAACCAATCCAAACTAATGCCCCCGTCCTAGTTGCTTTCAAATCCGTCTGTTCTGTTTCTTGAGTATGAGCCCTATTTGCTGTCTGCACGTGCTCAGAAACTAAAGGATGCAGTGAGCCTACCACTGGTCTAGACGCAACTAGTGCTTTCCAGCTTGTCCGTACGCTTAAGAACCTTGCAAGCAAGGGCAGGACAATCATCACCACAAGTATAGGCTCCAGGTATCCAAGCGTCATGAGTCCCCGCTAACCCAAGCAGTACATCAGCCACGCTCCGAGATTTGGAATCTTTTCGACAATCTCGTGCTGCTGACCAAGGGTTATCCTGCCTACTCTGGGCCTGCTGCCGATGCTCTGCCGTACTTTGCGGGCCTCGGCTATGAGTTGCCACCGTTCGTCAACCCGGCAGAGCATCTGATTGATATCGTGGCTGTAGACATTCGTTCACCTGAGCTCGAGGAAGCCTCGACTGCTCGTGTAGAGGGCATCAAGGCAGCCTGGAGCCAGCATGCCCAGGAACAATTCAGCAAGCCAGATGATCTACGGTCGTCTTCTCTTGCTCTACCCAATCGTTCCAGTAAAGACTACCATGCCCAGCTCGGCCGCCAAATCCGTGTCCTTACTGCAAGGACGTGGGTCACCACTATCCGAGACCCGATGGGCATGCTCGGTAGTTTTTTGGAGGCCATTGCCATGTCAATCATCACGGGTTACATCTTCTTCCAACTGGGCGAGGATCAGGCCGGAATCCGTTCACGTCAAGGTGCCCTCTACATTGCCTCTGCTCTCCAGGGCTACCTGATCCTCCAGTTCGAAGTCTACCGCTTGACCATCGACATCGAGCTCTTCGACCGCGAGCGTGGAGAAGGAGTCGTCAGCGTTCCCGGCTTCCTCATCAGCCGCAGACTTGCCAGGCTTTTCATCGAGGACTTTCCCGTGCCACTGCTATTTTCTCTCATCTTTTACTTCATGGCAGGTTTCCGCACTGAGGGAACCCAGTTCATGACCTTCTTTGCCGTCATCCTTCTCGAGCAGTACATCGCCGTTTGCTTTGCCATGACTTGTGTTGCGGTCTCAAGGACCTTTGCTGGTGCTTCCCTCGTTGCAAACATGGCCTACACCCTTCAGTCGATGGCATGCGGTTACTTCATCCAGTCCAACACCATTCCCATCTATGTGCGGTGGACCAAGTGGACAGCGTATTGCGTGAGTTTCCTTCAAAGCTTACACATGTATCATATGCTGACAGATTGACAGTTTTATGCTTTTGGGGCGCTTGCAGCCAACGAGTTTGACGGGCACTTTTATGACTGCCCGGAGGGAGGTGGGCCCGCAAACCCCAATTGCAAACAGTACACGGGCGAGTACATCATGGAACAACTCGGCTTCCCCTCGAATTGGATTTGGAGGCCAATCATCGTCCTGCTGGCCTTTGTCATTGCCTTTTACATTGGCGCTGGCCTCATTCTTCGGTACTGGAAGGTTGAGATGCAGATCGGGAGAGCGCGCAAGGACGAGTCCGACGAGTCGGCGGGCAAGGAAAAGATGACCGCGAGATCTCTTGAGGAAATTCGTACCGTCAAGCTTCGGTTGGAAGACTACGCTCTGGAAATCGAAAAGCGGAACTGGATGGGCCGCAAGACAAAACAGCTCGAAGTACTCAAGCCCGTCACCACTCAGTTTGAGCCTGGTGTTCTGAACATCATCATGGGCCCTTCCGGTTCGGGCAAAACCACGCTGCTGAATTCCATGGGACGTCGCTTGAAAAATAGCTTCTCCACGAAGTACCACTCCTCAGGTCAACTTCTGGTGAACAACTCCATTCCCTCTGATTCCGTGCTCGAGTCCATCATCTCCTACGTTACTCAAGATGACGACGCTCTGCTGTCCTCTTTGACCGTAAGGGAAACCCTTAGGTAAATATTCCTCGTCTCAATTATCAGACGGCTACTGATCTCATATTCAGGTTCGCTGCTGGCCTTCGTCTCCCCTCTTGGATGCCGAAAGAGGAGAAGAACAAACGTGCCGAAGACATTCTTCTCAAGATGGGCTTGAAAGACTGTGCAGATAACCTCATTGGAGGCGAGCTCGTTAAGGGTATCAGCGGTGGCGAGAAGCGTCGTGTCACTATTGCCGTCCAGATTCTTACAGACCCTCGAGTTCTTCTGCTCGACGAGCCGACGAGTGGTCTTGATGCCTTCACCGCCGCCTCCATCATTGACGTCTTGCGTGGCCTCGCCGAAGAAGGCCGCACGCTCATCCTGACGATCCACCAGTCCCGTTCTGACCTCTTCCAGCACTTCGGCAACATCTTGCTCCTCGCCCGTGGGGGCTTCCCGGTCTATGCAGGCCCCGGAAAGAACATGCTCACCCACTTTGCAGACCAAGGCTTCGTATGCCCGCGCAGCACCAATCCGGCAGACTTCGCCCTCGACCTCATCACCGTCGACCTCCAGCACGAAACCAAGGAGGCCGCCAGCCGCGCCAAAGTCCGCAATCTAATCGATTCTTGGGCCAAAGAGAAGCCATCGGCTCAGGACGACGACGTTCTCCACCGCACCAGCACGACCGCGACAACCACGCCGCCGCCGCCGCACCACGAACACACGGCCACGCCCGCCGAGCTCGGCAGCCTCAAGCGCAGCGCGACCAGCTTCCACATCGCCTACCCGCTGCTGGTGCGCCGCGCGATGCTCAACTTCTGGCGGCAGCCGCCGCTGATGGTGGCGCGCATCATGCAGGTCGTGGGGCTGGGCGGCATCTTGGCGCTGTTCTTCGCGCCGCTGAAGAACGACTACTACAGCGTGCAGAATCGCGTCGGCTTCCTGCAGGAGATCCCGTCGATTTACTTCGTGGGGATGCTGCAGAACGTCGCCGTCTACCCGGCCGAGCGCGACGTCTTCGCGCGCGAGCACGACGACGGCGCGTACGGCGTCGAGGCCTTCTTCATGCAGTACTTGACCATCGAGACGCCGTTCGAGATCGTGACGAGCTTGATCTTCGCGGTGTTGGGGGTGCTGGCGGTGGGGTTGCCGCGGACCGTCGAGTTGTTCTTTCTCATGGCATTTAATTGTTTTTGTATCGTCAGTTGTGGCGAGAGCTTGGGGATTATGTTCAACACGGTCTTCTCGCACACTGGCTTTGCGGTCAATATCACGTCCGTCTTTCTAAGCGTCGCGCAGATCATGGCGGGCATCATGAGCATCAATATGCCTATTTTCTTGCAGGACATGAACTACCTCTCCCCCATCAAGTACGTCATCGCCAATCTTGCGCCATACAGCTTGAATGGGGTGAAGTTTACGTGTACCGAGGGACAGAGGTTGGCGGATGGCAGGTGTCCGATCGAGACGGGCGAGGATGTGTTGCAGTTGTATGCTTTGGAAAGTGGAGATGCTAGGCTGAATGTGCTGTGGTTGGGCGTGTGCACGGTTGTGTATAGGTTGTTGGCGTATGCGTTGTTGAAGGCCAGGAGAGAGAGGTGGAGTTTAAGGTGGTGGAGGGAGGAGTAGGGGATGGATGGCTGGAAGTGACTTTGTTGGTTCTTTCGCCTTTCTACGTGTTATGATTGTTTGTACGATTCTTGCACGAGTATTACATTAGATGTAAATCTAAGATCAAATCTTATAGCTCACGAATTATCTGACCAGAACCTACGCGGCCATGTCCAATCCTCTCAACAAAATCTACACGTTTTAAAGTGCAGCACAACATCAACAGAAATAAAGCATAGGCTTGTTTTTACTTGTATATTCAAGTTCTTAAATACTAATCAAAGTAAGAAAATGTTTTGTAAAAGAGTATTTTACCGCGTAGTATATAAATAAACATATTGTTGATATTAGAAGTCAGATCGTATATCTACTCCATTATTATTGGGAACTTAGAACGAGGGAATACTTTTTTTTTAAAAAAAAGTATCTACAGGAAGAGAGTTTTGTAACTCTACGAGCTAAGAGCCTTTCACTTAAGCTTAGAAGAACTCTTAATATTGGTAAACTATTTTGCGTAAATAATAGTCTAGCTTGTTAATTTAGCTCAGTTACTTATAAGCGCTTATTTCTTTCTCCCGTTAGCAGCATTTTCTATGTAGAAACAAGTGAATGTTAAATAAACTAACGTCTTCTAGCATCCCTAGTATTGTACACGATCTATCAAAAAAGAAAAAAGAGGAAACAAAACTACATCTTATCCAAGCACCAAGTCCACCCATTCTTTTTCCAATGCCTCCCAAATGTCGCGCTTGATCTTTCCGCTGCCTTTTCGATAAGCTATCCCATCTTGCCATTGCACACAGATTACGTTGTAGAATTCGATCTTCTCCCGATCTGCATGAACTGGGAACTCCGCTTTGTAGGTCCCTGATATAGCTACAACGCCCACAGACCCATTAAACGCCTCATCAGGGTACATGACTGCAACCGTTTCCCCTTCAGAGTCCAGAAGGTTCATGGATCGATGCACATTGTATTTTCCAGGCGCAGTTGACCAGGCACTGAACGATGAACGGAGGATTGCTTGCTGGGCATAGCATGAAAGAAACCGCGGGTGAGTATCGGGCGTCTGCCGATCACTGGCATCTGAAATCGGGATCGGATGACAGAAGTGTATGCTACCTCCGCAAGGGTGTTGGTACACTCGAAATATTTTTGATTCGACACCCGCGCTTTCAGAGCCAGAGGGAACTTCAATATCGTGGTGTGTCCATCCGGGCGGCAGTCCCTCAGAGAGACCCATATAGCGCTGTCTGTACAGGTACCATTCGTTCTGGCCCAAAATAGGGCAATTCTCCGAGTCCTTGTCTGTTCGGGTGAACCACTCCACAAGCGGAACGGTCCAATCGCGCGGCGCAGCCGTAAAAGTAGCCTTGTCGACTCCTCGAAATGTAATTTCTCCTTGCCACCCAGCCCACGTCCAGCTCGGTGGAACTTCAGAGGGAGGGAGGGGAGGGGATGACAAAGTTCTTCGCCGGGGCAGATCTCCTCTTGTAGTCCAGAACAACACGCTGTTTAAGAACATCCTTGGCAAGCCATTTATGAAGCCACCGCTGTAGATGGGCCGGAGAACGGTGAGGACGCCCATGAATGCCGGTATGGCATCCTCATCGTGAGTGAGATTTCTCAAGTTGTACGAAGATACCAGCGTTTCCAGGTTGCGAAGATCCGGGTATCGTGGAGGAGGGAAAAGTGCTGTACGGCGCATGGCAGAGCAATCTACGTCGTAGAAGATGTCTTGCGAAGCGAGAAATGGCGGCGGTTTTCCTGATCCGAATATTTCCTCCCAACAGCAAGCCTCACGACACTCCCACCGGACTGAATCGCCAATGAAAATGAGATGTCGTGGAGAGAATACGTACTCTTGAAATGTCCATGCTCGTGCGTTCCACTTTGTGTCCGTGATTCGCTTGGTTGGCTGGTAGAACCACTGGCTTCCGAACGGCCCTGCGAATGGTTCGGACTGTAGTTTCCTCGGCTGCGATATCCCTTGGAGGCCTCTAAGCCCGTGATCGGCGTCATCTCCATCTGCGGCAATGATGGTGAAGGTAGTGTTGGCGTAGACGGCCGTCATGTTTGCTATCATGTGGTTGCGAACCTCGTCATCGTCTTGAACAATACAGAGTGCATCAATCCAAAGATATCTTTCTCCAAGCGCATTGCACAAGTCGATAGCATGCCGAACGGTCTGAGGAAGCCGAAACGGTCCTTCAGCGCCGAGGGAGCCATCCGTCCGTAAAAACTCCAGAAGACTTCTTATGGTCTTGAACACTTTTGAGGATCCCCACACATAGCTCAATGCGACATATCGCATACCTGGACTGCCGGGAACAAGGCAGCAACGAGTAGTGTCGATGACCCACGGGAGTGTTATGGGGGCCAGATTCTCATGATCTCGTCCACACGTGTCTTGATGATTCTCCTCGCAGCCAGTTACCCATTGGCGAATGCCATCGATATCAATCCAATTTGGATCCAGCGCACGTCCGATGCCGACCTCTCTTCCATCATAATGTTGTCGGACCATGATGAGTTTGTTCGCTTCCCTCCCAAACAATCCGCGGTCGAAGATTCCATGAGGAGTTACTGTGGACGGAACTTCGACGGATAGAGGGAACACTACTAGCCCCGAGCCCCGTTCGTCATTAAGTCTTTTGAGTGGATGACATGCTGCAGTGGCGAAAAAGTTCTCAAGCACGTCGCAGTCAGAATCGTCCCAGTGACTCGGTTGGATGTTTCGCGTGTCTCGTCCCTCGCAAAACGCGACGTAGGCGTTCATTATTCGCTTGCAGTGAGGACATTCCGTTCCGAGGCATTTTTCTTTGGGATACTTCTCTCTCTAGACTTAAATGAGATGTTTGAAAGCATTTGGGACCGGATTGTGAGGAACGTACCCAGTCCGGGGACCAAACAGGGCCTTTAAACAGGGAAAGCATTCTTTTGTTCAAGTCAATTCAACTCACTTAGACCCAGCAGCATAGATAGAAAGAAGACAGGATTTTATGGGACTGTGAAGGTGAAGGAATATAAGTTCCAGCTCTTCTCGCGTATTGATGTGGGCGTGGCGCTGATCAGTTTAAATGTTGACTAGCGCCGGAAACGTTGTGTTGGCATGCTCTGATAGGCGCTTGGTAGTGAATTTTAACCGAAAACGATGGTCTTGGAGCCTCTTTAAATGACCGTGCTGCTGAAACTATTGGCACCAGCTCTCCCAGCTATCTAATCAACTCCAGTGTGGTTGTAAGCCTCTTTCACTAAATTTCGGTACCGCTCCGCGAGCTGGGGAAATCTTGTAATTTAGCTTGAAGAAAAGGGAGCTGACAGCAATCGATTAGAGAAGATGGAAATTACGTAAGTGTGCGATTCACGGAGACCGGTCACCTGCAATAGGTGCGAGTAATGGAACCTTAAGTGAACTTCATACAGGCATAATCGAGGCCCTCATTTGATTTACCGATAAGAAGTTATCTACAACAATACTAGTGATAGACTGATGAAGAATGGAGAAGATCCGTTTCAAATTTCTTAAATTTAACGATAAGGTGCCATCGGAGGTACCTCCTATCGATAGGTCTACGAGTTGCACTTACTTTCTTCTATTCTTTCTATTATAATTCGCTCGGTGTGCTAATAGGCCTGAAATAACTATAAAATATCTTATCTATTAACTGTTAGTAGCTCTAGGCAACGAGAAATAGAGAATTTTATTAATATAACTTTGTTTAAAAGAAAACAGATAAAACCTACAATTATTTCTCTACGTCGCATCTTAATGGAAAGAATATAATAAGATAGACAATTTTCTTTTTGCCAGCAGCCAGTTCTATGAATACCTTAGTTTTAAAACCTTAGATGCACGTTTATGTGGTCATATCGTACTTAGCAATCGGCTGTTCAGTATGTAGAACAGCCGAAGGCGAACCCTTTGGTCCTAGTACCGTATAGGATTCAATCATGACTCAGCAGAGGCAGACCCCGCACTAGGCACCAGCGGCATCCATCTCAATTTTCCTTGGGTATTGCAGAGTTCAACCTTTTGTGTTCCTTCAGGGTCTTCCCCGTCAACACCCCCCGTCATCCGCACTTGAGGTCTCATGTCGTCAGTCAGTGGCAGAAGTGCCTCCGCATCGTCCGGGGTAAGTCGTGGGAATAATGGAGAAAGCTTTTGTACCACGTGTTGCCAGATGTTTGAGATGCTGGACTTTAATGCACGTGTTTCTGGGATGCACCACGAGAAGTGGACATCGGTGATCGACTCCGCGGAAGCCGGATGCCTGCTTTGCATCCAGGTAATGAGCGAGCTCGTTGGAGATGAATTGGAAAGACTACTCGAATCGATCAAGAACGAGCCAAGGACCAACGAGGCTCGCCTGAGGGTTGAGATAGAGACAGGATCGCCTATAGCTTCGGAATCGCCTCCATTTCTGTATTTCTCTGCTAGATTTATAGATGTAAATGTGCGAGTGGGCTTTTGTTATCAGCGATCTGCAGGCAAGTTCTTCTATCTAAAGGAACTGTTGGGTATCAACAGTACACATTCTGACGAAATATAGAGATACGAGGAGAATACAAGATTCCCAAAGTTCTCGGCGGTGCAGTCGGTGCTCTCTCCGACGATACCGAAAGTGAAAAGACATTTGGTATCATCCATACCTGGGTGTCGACGTGTACCAAGGACCACGAAGACTGTCGTAGCCATGGAGACTCCGGCTGGATGCCTACGAGGCTGGTTGATGTGATGAACGACCCAGAATCGAACGACAACGAAGATCGGATTTCCCTGGCGACCAGTGACAAGATAAATCCTCCAGCAGCATACACGACACTCTCGCATTGCTGGGGCGGCCACGTGTCAATCATGCTCACGACCGACACGCGCGAGACATTGGAACGAGGATACCCCGTCAGCGCACTGCCAAAAACATTTTTCGATGCCGTGAAGATCACGAGGAGGCTGGGAATCCGGTACCTATGGATCGACTCGCTGTGCATCCAACAAGATTCCGTCGAAGACTGGAGAAAAGAGTCCCAACTCATGCACTTGGTATACAGCCATTCGTGGTGCAACATCGCCGCGTCTTCCGCCAGCAACTCCTCCGTCGGATGCTTCTTCAAGCGCGATCCGCGGCACGTGCAGCCTTTCGAAGCGGTGGTCAGGTGGCCTGGCGCGGACGGAGGATCCGCTGCGTGCACGTTCTCCAAGAAGGAGCTGTACGGCAAGCATATCGAGAACGGCCCGCTTGCGGAGCGGGGCTGGGTGATGCAAGAGCGCGTTCTGGCGCCCCGACAGATCAACTTTAGCAAGGTGGGCGTCTGGTGGGAATGCAGGACCGTTCGAGCAGCTGAGTACTTTCCCAACGGACCCTACATCACGTCCTGGCCGCCGAACGGAAAGCTCCTGGCGCACCATTTGGAACAGCCTGCGGACAAGATCTTAAGGCAAGAAACAATCTCCATCGGAGGGTTCGAGGCTCCGTGGACGACAGTCACCATCAAGGACGGCGTGTACACTGAATGGCACACGCTTCTCGCTCGTTATTCTGCGACCGCCCTTACAAAGGACAGGGACCGGCTCGTTGCGATCTCGGGTTTGGCCAAGAAAATCCAAGCGTCGTTGGGCGATGTTTACGTAGCAGGTCTTTGGAGGAGCCGGCTGTTTGTGGAGCTCTGCTGGTCCGTCTTCCCCCCAAGAAAGGGCATCCAACCCTTCGTCGGAGGCGGCATGGACAATGGCAAGTACAGAGCACCCAGACCACGTCCGTTGCTGGCGCCGACGTGGAGCTGGGCATCGACACTGTCCAAGTTCAGGACCGCAAGGCAAGAGTTTGCCTACACCCTGGGTAATGAGATACTGGATATACACTTGGAGTATGCAACGGCAGATTCGACAGGAGACGTGACTGATGGGTATATGAAGCTGCGTGTTTTGTTTGGAACCGCAATGCTGCATTATAAACGTCCTGAGGATATCTTCGTTCCGATGTCTGATCCTGTCTCGTTTACGATGTCAGAGCCTTTAAATGTCTTTGTTCCGCGTGGATTTTGTTTTATGGATGAAGATGTCAGCAAGGAGGATCTTGGGGACAGCTGCCCTTGTATAGTGCTCTACCTCGACAGATCTGGTCAGGCTGGAGGTCTGCTTTTGCGCCAAATTGGCGAGTCAGGAGCTCACTATGAGAGGATCGGTTCCTGGAACTTGCCGCTGGGTCCCACAGAGTTGAAACAAAGGTTTGACAAGCTTTCTGAGCAAGGCTTGGAGGACATGTACAAGGAAATCGTGATCCATTAGAGCGCCCGTTGGTATTTATGTATCCATTCAATTGCAGTAGCATTCTTAAAGTGACATGCTCCCGCCCCTGTCACTACGTCCTTTTACTTAAAATTCATTCCACAGGTTTTCTCATTTGCTCAACTCTTCACAACTTGCTCCCCGGTGCAGGAGCGCAGCATGACCCCGCGGTCTCCAACTTCCCCCCTTGCCCTACCGTTGCCGTGCCAGCGCTCTGCTGGTGCCTCTCCTGCGCACTTGTGCTCTTGTTGAAGCTCTGCTCACTAGGCGGAACATCCAGGGCCGGGTTCTTGTCGAAGAAGTTCACGGGCTTGAGGGCAACCTTCAAGATCTCGACGGGCATGACAGGGAAGTCCTCGATGCGGGGGACGTGGTTGATGCCAAACTGGACGTAGACGACAATGTCGCCGTCAAGAACCGGGTCGCGGCGGTCGGCCCAGGAGCGCACACCGGTGCCGCCGCGGGACTGGTTGGTGTAGCGGCCGCCGGAGTACAGCTCGCCGTCGCGGTACTGGGTCAGGTAGATGTTGTGGTCGGAGAACTCGGCGCGGGCGTGGTTGAAGGACTGGGCGTCGGACAGCATCTTCTGGAAAGGCGGGGCCATGATCTTGTAGGCGACGGGCTTGCCGTTGATGGGGTTGCGCACGCCGGCGTTGACGATCTTGTACACGCGGTTGGCGTCCGTGTTCAGGTCGTAGCCGCCGCTGTGCGTGAGGGCCGTCTCAGACACGGTGTAGCCCGTGCCGTGCGGGTTGAAGGCACTACGCGGCATGGCGTGCGCCTCGTCGTAGACAAGCCGGTTGGCGTGGCCCTCGAGCGCCGGGTCGATGCGCAGCGAGAAGATGTGCTGGTGGTGCACCGCCAGCACGCCCGGGTGCACGACGGTGCCAAAGGGTACGTCGACGCCTTCGTCGATGGGTTGCGTCGACAGAATGCCCGTGGCGCGCACCTCATAGGCCAGCTCGCCGGCCTGGTTGAACTGGAAGGCGAGAATGTACTCATAGTTGGAGACGGTGATGATACTCTGCAGCACCAACTCGCGGTTGCGCACCACGGCAGCCCGCCCCGTGCGGTAGTTGGTGTGCTTCCAGCCGATGCCGGCGTCCTGCTCGTGGATACAGACGACGTTGGGCATGTCAACCGTATCGCCCTTGTCGTCTGACAGCACCGAGGAGAGGTAATAGATGTGGCCTAGGCAGTCGCAGCCCAGCTGCAGGTTGTTCGCCATGATTCCTGCACCCGCATCGCCCAGGTCGAACGCCGACTTCTTGTGGAAGGGGTGGCGCGGATCTGCGTACGGGATGTTCATGTCGGACAGGGAGACGCGGTAGAATAGCGACCGATTGTCGTAGCGAACGTCGTATAGGACCATGCCTTCGCGCTGGTTGAAGCCCACCCGGAATCTCCACTTCTGCCATTCGATCACTGACGATGTGCCCTCCTGAGTGACGGTGAACGAGGCGCCTTCCGGCTGCACCACTCTCAACGGCTTCAGGTCGGTGCGGAGCTTAGGCTGGGCTTCCGGGATGTACTCGTTGGGCGGGTGGATCTTCAGAGGGCCGAGAGGCTTGGTCTTCTCATCTGCACCAGTCGGAAGGATGTCAATCCGGATGACGGTCATTGTCTCGGTACTGATGACGGGAGAGATGGGCAGGGGTAGCGCGTAGTGGTTGGAATCGGCCTCGTCGGAATTGAGCGGGTCTCGCATGTACATGAAGCACTGGTACATGCGATCATCGTCGTTGACACCGTCTGATCCGTAGATCCAGGGGTCGATAACCACCACTGTGCCCTTCGGGAGCTGCAGTTTGGCTATCTCAGCCTGCACTCCCGGGTCCTCCAATGCTGTCTTTTCGATTGCCACAATCTCATCACCATCGCCGTTGGCATGGACGTTGGGACCCAGCCGGACGTTCCTGTCAACGGTGCCAGTGCTGAGGTCCACTATGGCTTCGTGGTACTTGTTCTGATTGGGCGTCAGCATAACCAACAAATTTAAAAGATCCTGTGATTTTGTGGCTTCCCGCTCTTAAAATAATTTCAATAGTAAAAGGGGCAACGCACCGTATTGCGAATGTAGTAGTTTACGAAGGCTTTACGACGGATGTTGGGGCGCGGAGCTCCGCTGTGCTCGGCCTCCAAGTAAGGAACGACTTCGGCCTTCGGAGGCTCCTCTAACGTCACGGCCTTGAAGTGCAGGTTCGTGCCTTGCGGCCAGGCATTCTGCACGATGGCTGAGGCGGCCTTGATCTCATCTCCGCTGAGAGGTGCCAGCGGATGGACTGCCGTCTGGGTGGCGGGCCGCACGGGGAAGCTCGAGACGGACTCGGTAGACATGGTTGCGGGGTCTCCGGTTCTTCAGCAGATAAGACAAATATTAAAGAGCGAGCGAAGGGAGAGGGCGGCGCTGGCTACACGATCGCACCAAGCAGTTACGTCCTAGCCCTTATATAGTTGCCACGGCGGCTGGATGGCAGGGTTCCGAGACCGCTGACAGCGCGCTTGTGTGGGCGATAAGCAAAGTGGGGATGACATTTTGTGGTCGTCGATTGCGGAGCCGCGTAGACTTGCCGCATAAGGCAAAACCCCTCGGCGCCAGCCCGGGCGATTCTGGCGCTGATTGGGTGCTTGCCACCGACCTGAACACGCTTTGCCGTCTCAACGCCGGTGCCGTTAGGTTGCGTTGAATGCTGTGCGACAGGAAGCTGCGGGCGCAAGCCTTTGCGGGGGATGCTTTGCCAATGGATGGAGACAACCGCACGCACGGGGTCTGACTGATGAGAGTGTATTTTTACAACTATTAGTCGAGAAAAGTCCAATAAAGCCAATTGCCGCTTACCCGTTCCGAAGCGGAAATCGTACGCGCCAAAGTAGGTGCACGCAATTGATCAACGTCCACCGCACCTATTCGGTGTTTCCCGTACACAACATGTTGACCGCATCGCAGCGCATGGCCTACTCGAGCGTAATGCTGACTGCGGGGATGCTCTTGGGCGAGGAAGGTCTGAAGAAAATCAGTGTCAGCAGCGAGCAGTTCCCCTCATTGCCGAGAGCTGACCGTAGTTGCCAGAATACGAGCAGGAAGCTGCAAGGTACGGCCAAGTCGGCGGGCACTAAGGCCGGTAGCTGGATGGTGGGACGCCAACTGGCGGAGGATTTTCACTGAGTCGCGAACATTTCCGCAGTTTCGAAGTAGATAATGAGGTGTAAACAAGCGGCGTCATCCTCTGGGTCTTCTCAAGAGAAGTCTCAACTACCTTGATGTCGAGTCACAAAAGTGTCTTTTCTTTTCGCTTTGCAAGGGTTGTGTGGATACTGCCGAGAAGAAAGTGAGAGTCGCTGGGTCGGCGGGCGGTGACTCGAGCACAGACCAATTCTTAATCGCTGGGCAGTTTCCTTGAGCTCGCTGAGCTTCAGTCTCAAAGCTTCTTTGCTTACCCTCGACTTCGAAACACGTCAGCGCGCGCCGGCGATACACCGTTCAACCCAGCTGCATTGTCGCTGTAGCTGCCGCCGTTGGTCTGTACCCGTGAACGAAGAGTCTTTGTCGCGCTGCGCCAGCAGCCTCTTACACCATGCCTCCAGAGAAAGGCGGAAGAGTCGTCTTCATCGGCAACATCCCCTATGGTAAGTCGCATACTCTTGGTCTGCGACATGTGTGCCGTGTCTGACTTTGCGCGAAGGTGTGAGCGAGGAGCTCATCACCGAAACCCTCAGTCGCGTCGGCCAGGTCCTCAACTTTCGCCTCGTCTACGACAAAGACTCCGGCCGACCCAAGGGCTTTGGCTTCGCCGAGTTTTCCGACGCCGAAGATGCCGCCTCCGCTGTGCGAAACCTCAACGATTACGAGCTCATGGGCCGCAAGCTGAGGGTTGACTACTCCAACGACAATGGCGCTGGCGATAGCGCCCCAGCCAACTACAACCCACCCCAGGCCGCATCCAACGGCCAGGATGCCCCGGCCTCTAACACGATCCCCCCACTGCCACCGGGTGTCGATGTGCCGCCAAACCTTACTTGCCCCGACGCCATCTCCAAGACGCTTCAAACCCTCCCGCCTCCACAATTGCTGGATATACTCTCGCAGATGAAGGGACTGGTCACCACCGACCCGGCCAAGGCGACTGAACTGCTGAGACAGGCACCGCAGCTGTCTTTTGCCATTTTTCAGGCTCTGCTTCTTCTTGGACTGATAGACCAGTCTCTCCTCACCTCGGTCGTGGACACGGCAACGATTCCGCAAGCAGAACCCCAACCACAGCCTGCTGCTACGCCCATGCCGCCCCAGGCCTTCCCCGGATACCCACCTCAACAAGCGAGCCGTGGTGTGATGAACGTCCCCACGCCTCCCGTCGGCAATCCTTATCAACAACCCCCGATGCCGATGCAGCAGCAGCCTGCGCAACCGCAAGTACCCCTGGATCAACAGGCATTGATTCGGCAGGTCATGGCCATGACGCCGGAGACAATCGCATCTTTGCCACCAAACGACCGCGCACAGATAGAGGCGCTGCGGGCGCGTATCATGTCGACGGGATCGCCCTTCTAGAAAAGGGCCGAACGGAGTGAGGCAAACGGTGGCCTAGACGGGCGTTTGGCGCATGTTTTTTGCATGATCTGGGCAATGGCGGGAGCTTTTCGATATGCGGAATGACGAGGCATACCATTCTGAATTTGTAAATTACTACATATGCAGACGACCGGTCAGTTGGCTGCGCGCAAGGGAGAAGCGGGGGTCTCTTGTGGCTCCAATAGCTTCAGCTGGCGCGGGAACGACACCAGGGTCCGGCGATACTTGGCAGAGCAGCAAGACAGATAAATCGAATGCTATTATTTGGCACGTCTCAGCAGTAGGGCTGATATCACGTTTTCACGTGTGGAATTGATTGTCGGGATGGTGCGGCTCTCCGGATTTTAATTCGGTGGCTGGGCCGCATCGTGATCACCGACCCGCTCTGAGCTGGCGATCCGAGCTCTGTGCGTCCCCAGCCCGCGTCCAACCACAACACGCCGCGCCCTGCAGCTCTCATTCGCCCTCGGCTGAACGATCGCAACTCTCGCAAAAGCGCACACCGAACACCTTGCACCGGCCAGCGCGCGAGCTGAAGGAACGACCAACGACGGCTGCTGCGACACGGACGGCGACGCGCTCTCACCCAGCACTGTACCATATTATGACTTACGACTTACGACCTGAAGCCTGATACCCAAAACAGCAACCCAATACCCAGACAAGAGTAATTCAGTCCATTTCCTGCATAGACCGCTCTCGCCACCCCATCATCGCAGCTCCATCGCGCAACCATGTGGAGCAAGATCACTGGCAAGAGCAGCGACGCCTCGTCGCACGACGGTCGCCGCAAAGAGCACGGCTCTTCGTCGTCGCGCCGCCGCGCCGAGTCGATAGTCTCGTCCTCCACCGCGCGTAACCCTCCCTCACGCGTCGAGGATCGTAGTGACTATCCCCCGACCTTGTCTTCTCGAAGCAATAGCTATGCGCAGCCCGCTCCCTCGGTCTCGTCAATTGGTTCCTACGCTACCGCTCGAGACTACGACCAGAAATCCGAGAGAACCGCTCCCTCACGCAGTGGCTTCGACGATGACGACTATCGCTCCGTGCGCTCCGACAGGCGCCGCGACGACGATCTCCGCTCTACGCGATCAGAGAGACACCGTGACGAAGACCTCCGCTCCGAGCGTTCGGAGCGCCGCCGTGACCGCTCTTCCAGTCGCGACCGCAAACGAGACCGCAAGGACGGCGACCGCGAACACAGGAGGAAGGAGAAGAGGGACTCGAAGGATAGCAAGGACAAGCGGGACAAGGAGAAGGAGGAATCCGGGAAGAAGTCAAAGACGCGCCCCAAGAGTGGTAGGAGACTCTCGGAGATCGTGGATGAGCCAGTGCTCCCGCGGGCTGCAGAGATTACTGGTCACAGTAGTGGTGCTTATGATCTCCCAATGAGTAGCCCGGCCGTGTCTCAGTATACCACCGCCCCGTACGGAGAGTCAACCACTGTCCCAGCTTCTCCCGGCTACGGGCGAATGGATGCACATGTAGCAAGTCAATTTCCTGGTCAAAATCCCGCCGACTTTTCCTCCCCATACCGCCCACCCCTCAACTCACAACAGGGTGGATCCGGTCTCGCCTCTGACTATTACGGGGATCAAGGCCAGTCAGTGCAATACCAGCCTGGCGTCCGTCCCGATCCGCCAAGCGTCATTGCTGGCACCGAACCACACCTGATCTCACCATCCGCCGTTCCAAACCCTCCCACAGAGACCGGCCAAGGTGCTGCAGCCCAGTATTACGGAACCCCTAGTACCAACGGTGACAGACCCCCCGTAAAGCCACCTAGGCCGCTATCCATGCCAGGTAGCTTTGAAGAAGAACCACCGGCCAAGCCACCACGACCAAACTCCATGCATGGCAAGATGTCCACCGCTGCGGCTGCCGCTGTTGGAGGTGCGGCGGTAGGCTATGGACTGGGCCACGATTCAAGTAGCTCACACCACGGAAGCTCCTCTCACCACTCCACGAGCATCCACCAGAGCTCTAGCAGCACTACCTTTTACCAACAAGGCTCCAACCATCACGTTGGAGATTCTCAGTACTACACGCCGTCAACCGCCGGAACCGCCACACAAATGTATGCCGACTCGGAACCCGGTTTACCGGCTTACGCCCAGTCCACCGCCACCAGCAAGCCTAGCAAGTCAGGTAAGCACTCCTCTCACTCTAACGCAGGTCTCTACGCTGCGGGCGCAGCTGGATTGGCGGCTGGTGCGTACGGCCTACACGAACATCACTCTCATCAGCATCAACACCAACACTCATCGCTTCCACCAAACGGCAACCATTACCCCGCGCAAGTTCCGGCATACTCTGACCTCGGTATGGCCATGCGACAAAAGCAGCGTGGGCCCGTCGACAAGATTGTGGATTGGTGGAAGGACTACGAGGATGTGCGGAAGATGGAGGAGTACACTGAATACATTGGTGTTTGTCGCCACTGCTTCGACCCAACTGAGCCTCCGTCGATGGCGCCTCGCAAGCACCATTATCACGCTCACCCCCACTCTCACTCTCACCCTCACCGTCGTTCAAGTGGCTCAATTCGTCACTCTCGTATCGACAAAGGATCTCGTTACGGCTACTCCTCATCAGACGATGAGCGCAAGAGCAAGAGCCACTCTTGGGTCGCCAAAGGCCTTGCTGGCTACGGCATAGCCAAGGTCGGCAAAGCTCTATGGTGGCAGAACCAGGACTTCGATGATACCTACAGTGCGAAGTCAGGTCGGCGACACCGCTCTTCGCGTTCATCTCTGAGTGCGAGAAGTAGGAGTGGCTCGAGAGATAGGCGGAGTGTGACTTCACGCGGTGTTGTACGCCATAGGAGCAGATCGAGAGACTCCCGCGTGAGCCGAAGCTATACCACTGATCGGAAAGAATACAAGGTCGTCCATCGCCACTCGGAGTCGCGGTCACGTTCGAGGGATAGGAAAAGTGGGCTCTTCTCTGCAGCCGCCGGTGCCGCACTTGGAGCTTCTGTAGCTGGCGCCGCTGCGAGACGTCGCAGTAGGAGTCACTCCAGGTCGCCTCCGCCTGGCTATGTCATTCGCAAGCACCACACTGAGGAGCCCTCTAGCTCGACTTCCTTCTTTGGTTCGGGAGAGAAAGACCAGCGCCACAGCACTCGCCACTCTGTCATCTCATCAGCTTCGCGCTATGACGATACGAAATCGCACCGCTCGGCTAAGGAGAACACTGGCAGTGTATTCGGCGGCATGTTCTCTTCTACCCCTATCACGCCCACCAAGCGCCAAAAAGCCCATGCAAAGAAGAAGAAGGGCTTCTTTAATTTTGGAAACTCGTCCACTTCATCTGCCTCGTCTGTAGAGTCTGGTCTGATGTACGGTGGCAGCACTCTGTCTCGGCGTAGTAGTACACTTTCACGCCGTAGCAGTGGACGCAAGAAGCGCCGCAATTCTGACGAGAAGCTCAACGCCACTTTGATTGGCCTTGGTGCTACTGCTGCAGCTCTGGCTGCGGCGAACAGCCGTGACAAGCATCGTAGCAAACGAAAGTCAGATCTAGCTTCCGTGCGCTCTGGCGGAAAGCATCACGGTGCCAGACACTCCAGCGACCGCACTCGCATGCCTGGTTCTTACGTGGGCTCGGGTTCGGATGAGGAGGGCTGGGAGTCAGCTTCAGAGGATGAGAGCGACACTTCTAGCATCGATTCCGGTCTTGCATTTGGTGACTTTGGTCCCAAAAGCCGGAAGAGCGTTGAGAGCCTCCGATCTAACGCCTCTGGCACCGACAAGTGGAGCTGGAGATGGGGCAGCAAGAAGGACGCAAAGAAGCACAAGTCTCAAGACAGCCTGAGAGCTGGTGCTGGTCTCGCAGGCGTTGGCATTGGTGCAGGCCTCGCTGGTGCAGCTGCGGCTGATGGCAGGAGCAGCGCCAGCAGCGTCCCCACACCGCTGCAGACGGTTGACCCTGTGGCCACATCCGACCCCAATGCCTTTGATGCCATCCGCCGCACGGCTTCCGTCACTTCCCAGCAGCAGGGCCAGTACGGCCAACCGCTCGTAACGGCTCGACCTGGCCCCGTGCCTCTCCAGCAGCCTCAGCCTATCGTGCCGGTATCCAACGCCCCGGTGTACACCTCCCAAGCTGCTTGGGCCCCGGCCACCACATACACGGCTCCCTCTGGCCCGCCCGTTTTCTCCGGCGGTCCGAGTAGCAGAGCTCCATCCACGTCCTTTCCAGGCCAATCCGGACACTCCGAGTACGCGGAGCGGCCGCCGATGTCACCTAGGCGCGCCTCCTCGCCCACGCACAGCAGCTCAACTAAGCGCGACCTCGCCATCGCGGGTGCTGCTGCTGCGGCGACCGCTGGTGTCATTGCGGCAGCGCACCACGGCGGATCTTCGTCGACTTCGCGGAGGAGGGCGAGCTCGCCTTCGACCAGGGTCGACTCGCCGAAGACGGTCGGCTTTGACTTGACGAGGGCTCAGATCGAGAAGGAGGACAGAGAGATGGAGAAGGAGCGCGAGCGCGAACACGAACGTGAGATCGAGCGCGAGATCGAGCGGGAGCGGGAGAGGCAGAAGGAGCGCGAGCGTGAACTCGAACGTGAGCGGGAACGCGAGTTGGAGCGTGAACGCGAGCGCGAATACTTGCGACTCCGCCGCATCGAGGAAGAGACGCGTCTTCAGGAACGCCGTCTGCAGGAGCAGGCCGAACGCGAAGCCGCCGCTCGCCGCGACGCCGAAGAAGCGGAAGCCCGCGAACGCGCAAGGCAGCAGGCCCAGGAGAAGGCCGATCTCGATCGTGAGACGGAGCGTATCTTGCGTGAGCGCGCTGAAGCTGCCGAAGCGGCGGCCGCCAGAGAAGTCGCGGCGCGACAGGAGATGGAGCGGAGAAGACTGGAACACGAAGCCGCTACGCGCGAGCGTGAGAGACTGGAGCGCGAGATCTACGAGGCGGACTTCAAGCGCAAGCGTGAGGAAGAAGAGGAAGCTCAGAGGAAGCGCGAGCGTGAACGCGAGGAGAAGATCGACTATGACATTGAGTCCCGCCATCGCGAGCTGCGTGCTCGAGAGCGAGATGTTGTCGAGCCTGAAGAGCATTCTTGGACCAAACCTGCCGTGGCTGCTGCGGCTGGTATTGCTGCCGGCGCTGCTGTCGCTGGCATTGCTCACGATAAGGATCGCGACGAGAAGCGCTCCAGCAAGATCGATTTCGACGACGACCACCTCTACGAGGAAGAGATCATGGATCCTGATTATTTCCGTAAGAGGGACAAGGACACCAGCGGTGGTGCGTCCCGAGAGTCGAGTCGTGAACGTCAAGAGGAAATTGCGCGGAACGCTGCCAAGAAGGTCATGGCAGACATCGAGGAGCGCTGGAGAGGACCCACCAACAAGCAGGAGATGGAGGATTTCTGGGCCCCTCCCGAGCTCCGCGACCGCTCGCCGTCAAGCAGGGTTAGCCATAGCCCTGATGCGGACGTCGAAGTCCGCCACTCGCCTTACGTCGTTGTCCAGCCGCCCTATGAACCTCAGTACAACTTCACGGCTACCAGGCACGGCGATGACCACAAGGACGCCAGATATCATAGTGTGCCCACGCTCAACCTCATCGAACCGACTCCGCCTGTCAGCCTTGCTGGCAGCATTAGGGGTGAACATTCGGGACCGTCGTCGCCCAACGTGGAGACGAAGAAAGATGTCGACGAGGCCATCAAGGAAGCTGAAAGGGAGAAGGAGAAAGAAGAGAAGCAGCGCAAGAGGACTAGCGTCACCTGGGGCGAGGACGAGACCTACCACTATGAGGCGCAGACTCCAGAGAGCTTCCGCGAGCACTACATTTCCCAGCAAGACATGAACAGGCATCTCCCTGAAGACTGGGTGCTTCATGGCGACCAGACGTACGCAGACCAGCATCGTCACGACGAGATCGTCGTTGAGGCAGAATCGCCTCGCTCGGGCACGGAGCGGACAACTTACCGCCCTGATATTCACGATCATATCAGAGGGTGGGGCACCGAAACCGAGTCCCCGGTGGAGGAAATCAAGCGCTTTGACGATGGCCGTCCAGTGATCGAGTCTACCTCTCCTGAACATACCCCTACGGTCATCACCCCAGGCGATGAGAAGTACCAGACGCCTTTCTTCGAGGCGGTGCCTGCCTTTGCGGCTTACGACATCAGTCCTGGTGCGGAGGCTGGACCTGGTCAGCATGGCTTCGTTGAAGAGATTGTCGATGAGCCGGTGGAAGAGATCATTGCTTCCAGGCCGAAGGAGGCCGAGCCACACATGCCTGGCGGCTGGGACGACGAAGAGCCTCTGAAGGAAGTGGAAACTTCGTCGTGGACCGAACCGAAGCTCAGCAAGAAGGAGCAGAGGAAGCGGGACAAGGCTGCCAAGCGTCCCAGCGCCGACACTCAAGAAGACTTGACTTCTTCCACTGGTTCCGTCAAGGACCTCGACCGGGATTCCAGGATCGAGTCGGAGTCGAAGATCGATGAAGGTGGCTGGGATGCGCCGCTTAGCAAGAAAGACAAGAAGAAGCGCGACAAAGCTGCAAAGCGCGCGAGCTCCAGCCGCGAGGATAGCCCGTCGGTGCCTTCCACTCCTGCCGAGGAGTCAAAGGCAGAAGAAATTTGGGAAGACGTCAGCACTAGCAAGAAGGACAAGAAGAAGAAAAAGAAGCGGGACAGTGTCGACCGTGATCCTCGCGACATCGAGCCTAGTTACTCGTACCCACCCACCACCACTGATGAGAGCCGCGACGCCAAGTCCGATGTGGGCATAACCCCAATCCGCATGCCGGAAGTTCCCGAGGACATGTCCCGTCGTCGCAGTCTTGACGCTGGTCACCAGCCTAGCTCAGCCGCGCCTTTCAGCTTCGCGACGGCAGCTGGTATCGTTGCTGGCGGGCTCGCTGACTCCAAGCGTAAGGAGTCTGAGCCTGATAACCTTTGGGCTGCTACGACTCCTTCGCAGCAAATGCCTCGTGCTCCATCACCGCCTTCAGGCCCTGTGCCGTATCCCACAACTTCGAATGGCGACCATGCCTCTACTGCTCAACATCCTGTAGACTCACCTGCGCGATCCATTCCAAGCACAGCGTTCCATGACTATGACGAGCTTGCAGATGCGAAGCAACCGTCGAAGAAGGGCAAAAGGCGTAGTCGGGTGGGCAGCAGCGCTGGAAGTCCACTAAGGTCTGAGGTTGCATTCGATGACTATGTGGGCATGGATGCCGCGGCCGCTGCTGCGGCGGCAGCTGCCGCCAGGGACCTGTCGAAGATCTCGAGCGAGTCGTTCGAAGCAGCCAATGTTCCTTTGCCGAAAGATGACTCGCCACCGTGGTCGCCGACTGGAGACAAGAGCTCGCGTCAGAAGCACTACATCTACGACGAGCCGGAAGAGTTCCCGATCGATGCTGGCGTTTCCTTGCCGCATGATCCATACGGCTCGCCGGCAGCGCAGGAGGAATATCCCGAGCGCGGCTACGCTTGGGAGGATGAAGGTGAGCGGAAGAAGCACAGGCACCATCACAGGCACAGGAGCGAGGATCCGGACACCAGATCGGTTGCATCGGACGATCGCGACTCGGAAGGTAGGAGGAAGCACAGGCACCACCGCCGCCGGGAGAGTGAGCGCTCGGATGGCACTTACGACGAGACGCGATCGACTGTCTCTGAGGGTCGCTACGACGATGACGGCCACCGCAAGCACAAGCACCGCAAGCATCGGTCAACTGGCGACGATGACTCCAGGTCTGTCGTTTCTGAGTTCCGTGACGATGAGGACGACGAGCGGAGGAAGCACAAGCACCGCAGGTCGAAGCGTGAGAGCGACATCTTCGATGATTCCATCCGTGACCGCGATGCTCGCTCTGATCCAGGCGACGTACTTGATCGGGATGACCCCGAGCGGCGCAGACACAAGCGTAGGTCCAAGCGTGAGGGTGAGTTTGATGATGAAGCCTCCGTCGTATCGAGTCCAGCGAAGTACGGCGACGACGATAAGAAGAAGGACAAGGAAAAGAAGGGTGGTCTCTTCTCAAGCATCTTCGGAAAGTCCAAGGAGAGCATTCCCGAAACAAGCTCCACCAGGTCCCACGAAAGGGCTCGCGACGATAACGATGTGGATGACCACAAGCACAGGAGACGAAAGCATCGCAGCTCCACTCATGGCTCTTTGTACGGATCGGACGATGACAGTCGCTCTGTGGTCTCAAGCACGAGCGGCAGACGCGACAAGAGACTGAGCGGTAGCAGAGACGACTCAGGTATGGAATATTCCCGACACTACAAGGTACATACGACGCCTTCAGAGCAGCCGTTTCTTTCTACTTCTCTCCGACCTCTTTCAGACGAACTTTCAAATTCTTCTTCGTTTGATAATGGAGGTCATACCGTTTCTCTCTCCAACGTTGTATCGCCGAACGCAATCGACGACAGGGAAGAAGACATGCTAAATTATCTTGTGATAAAGGACGACATCATCACCGACGCGAGCACTCGCAGTAGTGACAAACGCAACACCTTCCACGGCGCGGAGTCTTTTTTAGGGCTTCGGGCAAGAGGTGAATCCGAGCGTCTACCTCCCCTGCCCACCGTCCACGTCCCCATCGCCGCCGCTCATTTCGAACATCAAGACGAACTCGAACATGCAATGCCCATGTTCACCCCTCTACCGCGCAGTCGCTCCACCTCTCCGACCGAAGAAGACGCCGCTGCTACTGCCGGCCATACTGCCGCAGACGATAATGTTATTAGCTTTCCAAAAGTTAGGCCCGGCAGCCCTGATGCGTCTGCAACACCGCAGCCGCTCAGCAGCAGGAAACGCACACCCAGTCTGCAGAGCATGCGGCAGACGTCGGCGACTGCCGTGCCTTTGCACTTCAGAGGCTTTGGCTCCCGCCCGGGCAGCGAAGTCGGCAGTCCCGCGTCGTCCAGGCCGATCAGCACGACCGCCGTCCCCATACCATTCCTGTCCCATCAGAGCCGCCGCGCGAGCACAGGTGGCCAGGGTGCTACTTCTGCACCTCGTTCGCCCGTCTCGCCCCAGAACGCTGGCCCGATCGCGCCTGCGACCGACCCGATCGGCACAATGGCGACGCCGCCGATGCTGCAACAACCATCACAGCAACATAATAAGCACAAGAGACTACCGTCGACCGAGTTCAAGAGCGGCGGAACCTTCCGCCCGCTGTACCTCGTCGAGCGCAATGCTTCGCGCAGAGGCAGCAAGGGCAAGGAAGGCGAGTTGCAGGTCGAAGACCTGCCGACGCTGCCGAGCAGCCGCAGTCCGTCGGTTAGCCAGGAGAGCGGCGAGGAGTGGGCGAGTGCGGTGGAAGACGTCGATGACGGTGAAGGAGATACGAGCTTCTTTGGCGGCGAGGCACCGAGCGAGAGCAGCGTCGGCGCGAGCGGCTACGCCAGCGCGACGGAGGGAGAGGATGATGGCACCGCTACCGCTGCGCAGCGCTCGCCGCTGCCGGATTGGCGGCACACCGGCTTGCGCATCGATACGGGCGCGTCGAGGGCTGTTGGCGACGACGTTTTGGGCAGCCAGCAGAGCACGCCGAGGGCGTGGGAGTTTGTGGCCAAGGGCGGAGATGATGATGTCTTCGACGTGCCTGCTGCGGCTGCGGAGAGATTGGAGGCGGAGCAGGCGTTGGCTGCTGCTGCTGCTGCTGATGCTGACGAGGAAAAGGCACATGACGAAGGCAAGAGCTCCGATTCTCTGGCTGCTGCGGCGGCGATGGTTGGTGGTGCGGCAGCAGCCGGGTTGATTGCGCATGAACTGTTGAAGGAGAGGCGCGAGGATGAGACGAAGGTTGCTGAGGCGGAAGAGCGTGCGCAGGAGGCGAGAGAAGAGGTCGTTCTTCCTACGGCTGTGGAAGAGCCTGAGACTGTCGGACGCGAAGAACCCGTGACGGCTATCGAGGGACATCCGCCGTTCCCGTCTGCAATTGCTGCGGAGCCGCGTTCAATCGACCCTGAGGCTCCCTTGGAGTCTTCGGATGCTGTGGGGCACACGCCTGGCGATGAGCAGAAACTCGAGAGTTTGGATCAGGAACAATCCGCCTCCAGCATCGCTGCTGAGGAGCCCAGCGCATCTCGAGAGATTGTCGAGCCCGCTTCGATCGACGACCACACAACGCCGACGACAATTGAACCCGCTACGGCTGTCGAAGAGCCCGTATCAACCGTCGCTGCCCCTCTCCCCGAGCCGACCGTCGAAGAGCAACCAACTTCCAACATCCTGGACGACTTTATGGCAGGCGAGCCCGACGACGCTGCCATCGAAGAGGCCCGTGCTGCCGCCGAAGCGGACCGCGAGCGGCAGGAGTTCGAGGCTGAGCAACCGCCGTCTTCAACCGCCACTACCACTCGCCCCGCCCTGTTGACTCGCACTTCGTCGAAGAAGGGCAAGAAGGGAAAGAAGGCAGCGAAGCTCGGCACCATTTCTCCTGATGATGACGGCGGCGATGCTGCTGCCCAGCTCAGCCCCGAGCAGGTGCGCGAGGCGAGGAAGAGAGATACGGAGGACGCGGTTGATGCGTGGTTCGCCGAGGACAATGGCGCTTTGCCGTCGAACGTTGAGGCGGAGCCGACGCCGGCAGCGGAGAAGGTCGATCAGAGCGAGAAGAGCGGGGTGCAGACTCCTGTCGCTGAAGTGCCCAGTGCGCTGTTGTCCAGGAAGGGGAGCAAGAAGAAGGCGAAGAAGGGGAAGAAGGGCAAGAGCGGGTCGGTGAGCGAGGTCGTTTCGGAGCCTCTTACTGCAACCACCGCTGTTGGACCTGAGGAAGCACTTCCGACTGCAGTTGAGGACGTGGGTGATGTCCGGCCTGAAGACGTGCCGCTCCCTGAGGCTGGTCAAGTCGAGGGTCTCGAGATGCCGTCGGAGCTGGAGAATGTGGCTCAAACGGAAGTGCCGCCGCTAGTTGAAGAGCCTGAGAAGGGTGCTGAGCGGGTGGAGCCCGAAGCGCCGAAGGCCCTGGTCGATGAGCAGGTTCCATCGCTGGAGAAGGGTAGTGGTATTGCGGACGCCGAGGCGGAGCAAGCGCCGGCTTTGGTCAAAGATGACGCTACCCAACAGCCTCTGCCTGTGGAGGAGGCTGTCGTTCGGGAAGCTACTCCAGTTCAAGAACCTGTCGTTCAGGATCTCACGACCGTCGAAGATCCTAGCGTTTTAGAGCACCAACAACCGCAGCAGCCGTCTGAACCACTCGAGCAAACCACTACAACTCCCGCTACGGTCCCGGACCCTGTCGCCAGCGAAGAAGCGGCACCCGCCATCGCAGAGAGTGTCACAGCACAAGAAGAACCCCCTGTGACCACCGCTGCGCCCGTTCAGGAGGAGGTCGATCCCGAGGCCGAGTTCGCACCCGTGCTGTCTCGCTCTTTGTCGAAGAAGAAAAAGAAGAAGGCAAAGAAGGGAAGTAGCGCTGGTGGGTCTGTTTCCGGCTCTGGTGTCGCTACGCCAGTTGTTGAGGAGAAGCCGCTGCATGAGGAGCAGGAACAGGTGCAAGCACCGGTTGAAGAACCGCCGGCGGTTGTCGAGGAGGCCCCGAATTCGACTGAAGAACAACACCCTGCTGTCGTTGGCGTCGAGGAGGCGCAACGCGACATTGGCGTCGGCGAAGAAAAGGTCGATGAGCCTCCGGCGGTTGAGGGGATGGCCCCTATGACTACTCCTGCGGCAGTTGGGGAGGTCAATCCGGATGATGAGTTTGCCCCGGTTGAGTCCGCTTCGTCTAAGAAAAAGAAGAAGAAGAAGGGGAAGAAGAGCGGAAGTGGGAGTGCGGGGCTGACGACGCCGGTTGAGTCAGAGCCGGCCGTCGAAGAAGCGGTTGATAAGGAGCAGATTCTGGAACCTCCGGTCGTTGATCAGCCGGCCATCGAGGAGCCGATCGTCAAAGAGCCGATCGCCGAACAACAGGCCTGTGAGCAGCCGGTTGTTGAAGCGCCCGCTTTTGAGGAGCCCGTTGTCCAAGAGGCGGTTATCGAGACTCCGGTACACACCGAACCTATTACCGAAGAGCCTCAGCCAGCTGAGATCATCAACCATGAGCCTGAACCTAGCATTCCTGAGCCCGTTTCAGAAAGTCGCGAGATCCCGACTGACACCACTCCTGCTGGTGAGGTGTCCACTCCGGTCCCTGAGGTGGATCCAGAAGCTGAGTTCGCACCCGTCGTATCTTCGAAGAAAAAGAAGAAGAAGGGAAAGAAGAGCAGCAGTGGCTCGGGACTTGCAACGCCCATCGAAGACCCAGCTTCGGCTACGTTGAGCGTTGAAGAGGTGAAGCCTAGTGAACCGGGTAAAGAAGAGCGCCAACAGACCGTTCCGGAACATGCTTTGGACGAACTGGGTCCCGCCATTGAACTTGCGCCCAGCGAAGAGAAGCCTGTGTCAGCGGGCGAGGACATACCTGCTGTGCCGGTGGTGGACGAGCGGGGGGTGCAGGAGGTGCTGGAGGAGGGCACTGCTGCCGTCCAGCCAGCTGAACCAGAGGTTGCCCAGCCTTCATCATCCGTGGATCTCGAGGAGCAGATAGCGCCAAGTGCGGAGCAGCAACAAGCAGCGCCGGCTGACGTCATCGAAGCTGAGCCAGAAGCAGAGTTCGCACCCGTGTTGTCTCGCTCTTCATCGAAGAAGAAAAAGAAGAAGGGGAAGAAGGGCAGTAAGAGCGTTTCCGAGAGTCCGGCAGAAGCAGTCGGAACCCCTGTTGAGGAGGTTGTGCAAGAGCCTGTGGCCATTCCTGAGCCAGAACTAGCCAAGTCTCTCGAGTTGCCAGTATCTAGGGAACCCGTCAGCGAGGCTCCGGTGGAGGTTGATCTTGAGCACTCAAGTTCTAAAGATTTGCCACTGGATGTGATTGCCGAAGCTGCAGCAACAACCGACCAAGACCAGGCTCTACCCGCTACGTCTATCCCTCTGCCCGACGCAAAAAATGATCAGGAACTCGCAGAACCGAAGACGGAGGAGAAACCAATCATCACCGAGAAGACTGACATCTTCGAGCATGTGCCCTCTTCGGAGCAGGTGGTCGTCCCCGCGCAACTTGAAGAGGTGCCTCTTGAGGCTAGCTCTAAGACCGAGATCTCCGCCGTTCCTTTGGCGAAGCAAACGCAGGAAGAGGAGATCATCCCTTCCCCGGAGGAACCTGCTGCTCAAGTCATTGTCGAAGAAGTTCAAGAGAAACAGCCCCACCACTTCTTTGCGACTGACGTACCTTTGCCGAAGGGCCACAATGAAGATGCGCAGATTCCGTTGGCGGAGGACGAACGTGAGGAGTTCAAGGAGGCTGAGCGGGCTATGGACGTGAAGCCTGTAGTTCAAGAAGTTCAAGAGGAACAGCCTGCCCACATTCTCGGTGCTGATGTGCCCTTGCCCGAGGGCGCCGATGAAAATCTGGCCGAACAGTGGACCTTACCCGGAGATGAGCGCCAGGAGTTCCCGGAAGCTGAACGTGTCGTTGAGGCTGGACCGGTAGTCGAACACACGCAAGAGAACCAACTCCATGACTACAACGAGCCTGAAAGGGTGGTGGAAACCGAGGCTGCCATCGAAGAAGTGCAAGAAAAAGAACCACACCACTTCTTTGGCGCAAATGTCCCTCTGCCTGAGGGTGACGACAGAGAGCTTGCTGAGCAACTGTCCATGCCTGAAGACGAGCTCCAGGAATTCAACGAGGCCGAGCGGGCCATGGAAATCGAACCGGGAGTTGCCGAGAAGCCAATGGTGGAGATTGTTCCTGAGGTTGTACTGCCGACTGCTGGTTCTCTCGAGACTGCTGCTATTCCTGAGCATCTCAACGAGCCAAAGCCAAGTGACGAAGTCCGGATATCGGGGGAGTCTTCCACGCAACTTGAAGATGCCGCGACATCCGCTACATCTAAGGCTCCCCACGAAGCTGCTCTTTCTGAGATTGCGGAAGCGCCTGAAGCGCCTGCTGAAGGTCCGGCTTTCGACGGGCCACCTGCGCCACATCATGAGAGTGAGATCATTTCTGCTGTTTCAGAGACACAGCCTGAGCTTGCTGTGTCTGATGTCGCACCAGTCTCTGAGTCTCACGCTGAAGCCCAGCCTTCTACTGACCTACCCGTGCTTCCTCAGGAGAGCGAACAAGCGACAATCCTCAATGAGACGCAGCCAGAGGAGGAATGGTCAGTCAAGCCATCCAAGAAAAAGAAGGGCAAGAAAAACAAGAAGGCTAAGGCATCTGGACAATCGAGTGTGGACATCACCGAGCCGCCAACACCGGCAGAGCGCGACGTCCCCGAACTTTCTCGTGACATGGGTACCTTGGAACAACTTGGCACTTCCGAGCAGCCGGCGGAAATCATCCAAGCCGCTGGCGATCCAGGCGACTTGCCGGAAGTAGGCACGACTGCTGCTACTGTGGCCGATGCGGAAACAGAGCGCAGCATGGTGGACTTGGAGCATGAAGTCTCTCATGACCTTGGTCATTCAAGTACGCAAGGGCCAGAGCTGGCTGAGGGGCCTACTTCCGTGTTGCCATCATCAACTATTGAGGAGGCCGAGCAGAACGAGGTCTTCCAAGAGCCGGTGTCAACAATACAGCCCACAATCGCCGAGGAAGCTGCGAAGCTTCCATTGCCTTCGGATATTGAGCCCAGCTTTGCTTCTGAGATTCCTATTACTCCTGCAGTCGAGCAAGTTCATGACAAAGCGATCGAAGAGCCTCAGCAGACGCGCGAACCAGAACCTTCCACAGAGGTACCTGCTGAAGAAACTCCAACCCTGGATCAAGAATCATCTGCTGCTATCCAAGCTCAACCTGATGACGAATGGTCTACTCCCGCTAAGAGCAAGAAGAAAGACAAAAAGAAAAAGAAGAAGCGCGGCTCTGTGGCCCAGACACCAATCGAGTCTTCGGCGCCTGGAAGTCCGAAACTGGAGGCAACGCCCGCTGAAGAGATTTCAACGGTGACGTCGCAAACGCAGGGCGAGCCGGCTGTCACACTGGACCAACTGCAGCCCGCGGTGGAAAATGTCGAGGCTGCGAGTGAAATCACGCCCGCGGCTACGGGCGAACCAGCCACCGTTGCAGATGATTTACGTGGCCCCGCTACCCCTGCTGCGTCGATGCCCATCGACCCCGCCGCTCCCGTAAGCGAGGAAAATCTCTCGAATCCGCTGGCAGACGAGTCACGTGATAAGACACCGCTTTATGCAGGCGAGTGGAAACTGCCAACTCATTCCAAGGAAGATGACAAGGAGGGCGATGAGCGTGGCGCCGCTCCCACCGGTCAGGAGCCGGTAGAGGCAGAAGCGGTGCCCACTGATGAACAGATCTCCAGCACCGCGACTCCACTTCTGGAGACTACTGAATCAGTGCCACGAGACGCGAACGCTTGGACTGAGGATCCCACCGCACCTTCTGCGCATCACCCACAGCCGGTCTCACTACTGCAACCTGAACTTGCCGACAAACCGCCGAAGGGCATCGAGTTTGGAGCTGAGCAGCAGGTCGAGGCGCCCTTGCAGATCGCTGAGCCTCTGGCCGAGGAGCCAGCTGATTCGCCTGCTGTCCCTGAGGCCACAGCCGAAGAGGAGTGGGCCTTCATGCCAGCGAAGAAGAACAAGAAGGGCAAGAAAGGAAAGAACCAGGGTTCCATTTCTTCAACTCCGAAAGAGGTAGAACAAGTTCCTGAGCCTGTTGCCGAGCCCATCGAGGATGTTCGCGCGGTCGAGAGCACTGTTTTGGAGAGTGCTCCCGCTGAAACAACGGGCGAAAACTTGACGGCATCTTCCATCGAACCAGCAGCCCCTGTTGAAGCTGGTGAGGATGAGTGGGCCCTCCCCGCAAAGAAGAAGAAAGGCAAGAAGGGGAAAAAGGGCTTTGCCGACATAGTGCAGGAGGCTGTGCAGCCAGACGAGGCGCCGGCCGCTCCTGAGCAAGACTTGCCGGAACAGGCTAGTAATCGCGATGGCAACCCGGAGGAAACTACACCAACAGCGTTGGAAGCCAAAGATGATGTTCCAACGGAAGTCGCGCAAGATAGCACAAGCGTTGAAGCGCCTCTTGAGTCTTTTGTTCCGGTCACAGAAGCACCGGCTTCTCAAGAACTGCCGGGCGAGGAGCAATCTTCTGATGTCAAGCCGATCAGCGATGTTCCTACGGAGAAGCCCACCGAGGTTGAGACTGTTCCGGAGCAACCGAAGGAGGCCGATGCTGAAGACATTTGGGCGGTGCCAACGAGGAAAGCAAGCAAGAAAAAGAAGAAGAAGGGCAAGCAAGTGTCCCTAGAAGAGCCTGCCACGCCTCGGACGGCAGAACCTATTGCTGAGCCTAGCACGGTGGAGAACGTCTTCGAGGCTGCCCCGGTAGAAGAACCCAAGGAAATTCTGGAGGCGGAAGAAGCACCACCTGAAGTTGTTTCAGAGTCCTTGCAGCCCGATGTCAGCCTCGAGGTGCCCCCTGCAGTTGAAGAGCCCAAGAAGATTGGTGAGGTCGATGCTGAAGATGAGTGGGCACCTGCTCCAACTTCTTCCAAGAAGAAGAAAAAGAAGGCGAAGAAGGGAAAGCAAGGATCGGTTTCTGAGGCCCTGCCCACCCCTGATGGGGCTCCTCCGGCCGTGGAGGAGAAGGTGGAGGAGCAGCCCGCGGAAGATCAAAGCGTCGAGGTCGTGCCAAGCGAACAGCCACATGCGGTTGCGGAACCCGTGCTCGAGGATCCTATTGAAGCTGCCGTAGAGCAGGTCTCAGAGAGCAAGGACGTCGATTTGGTTCCGAGCGAGCAGCCGCAGCAGTTGACCCAGGAGCCTGTTGTCGAGGCTGTCGAAGCTGTCGAAGAGCAAATTTCGGAATCGAAGGACGTCAAGCCGCAACCGGATGTCGAGCCTGTTATGGAAGACATCACTGACAAAGGTCCGGTTGAGGAGCCATTGAACGAACCCGCTGTGGAAGAACAGCTCGCAGAAGCACCAGTCGTGGAACAGCCTGTCGAAGCTTCCATTGAGCAAAAACCTGTCCAGCAAACTCCACCCTCTGAGCCAGCCGTGACGGAGGTTGCAAACGTCCAGACCCCTCAGGAGGTGGGCGAGGATGAATGGGATCTTCCAATCAAGAAAAAGAAGAAGGGCAAAAAGGGAAAGCGGGATTCTACTCCCAGTACACCACCTGTCGTTGATGAGCCTGCCACCGTCGTCGAAGAACCCACGGTGCCTTTGGACACGGCTAGCCCCATCATTGAGGAGCCCTCTCACGTCGCCGAGCAAACTGCACCCATAACTGAAGAGTCTGTGCCGATCACCGCCGACACGCAAAATGATGAAGTCCACCTCACCGAAGAACCGAAAACATTCGGCGACGAGCTTAAAGATATTCCCACTTCGGTCGAGCTTCTCAACCAGGAGCCCTCCTTGCCTATCGAAGCCGAAGCTCAACAAGAGGCAGACAAAGCTCTTCCTGCTACAGAATCCGCCACCAAAGATGAACCTTCTCCACAGGAAATCGAAGCCGTTCAAGCAACACCACAGGAAGCGCAACCTGAAGATGTGTGGGCTGTACCAACGCGGAAGAAGTCCAAGAAAGGCAAAAAGGGCAAGCAACCGAGCGTCTCCACTCCGCCAGCTGAACTTTCACAAGCCGAACTTGAACCTGAAACTGTCAAAGAATCACAGCCCGAGTCGGAGGCCATCAGCGAGTCGCAGCCCGTACCCGAGGTCGTCAGTGAATCTCAGCCTGAGGACAAGCCAAAAGAGCCGCAAGAGTCCACGCCTATCGAGGCCATTCCTGATGAGGAGTTCAGCATGCCTTTGAGCAAAAAGGACAAGAAAAAGCAAAAGAAGAAGAAGGCTGCTGCCACTGCTGCTGCTGCGGCGGCGGCTGCTTCAATAGACGATTCTCCGGAAGTTCAGACCAGTTCGCCCCTCGACGATGCGGCTACACAGGAGGTCCCTCGTGAGGAAGATGTTCCGAATGTTGAGCATGACACAGAGTCCACTGTCCCTCCACTCAGCTTTGCCGATGCCGCCAGTATCATGGCCGCAGGAATCTCCGACTCAAAGCCCGAGGAGCAGGAAATGCAAAGCTCCGCTGCTCAACCAGAGCCACTAGCAGAAGCTCAACATGAGGGCGCGGAAGAGGTCGAGGACAGAGCTCTTGAAAACGACAAGATCTTGACTGAAGAATCTGCCATGCCTCAAACCACGGAGGAGATCACTCCCGAAGATGTAGCTCGTGACGTTGCATTACCCGAAACTGGCACACAGGATTCGCTCGATTTCGAGCCTGGGAAAGAAGACAAGGTGCCAGTCTCTACGGAGCCAACAACAGCATGGCTGGATGGCGAAGACAAGAAACCCAGCTCCAAAGCTCCATCCTTTGGCTTTGCAGCTGCCGCTGGCATTTTGGCTGACATCGTTGCCGATTCGCGGCGCGAAGAACAAGCTCCTGAGCACTTAAAGTCAACCGAGCCTACGCTTGAAGATGCTGCCGGCGTTTCGGAGACGCCGTTCATAACCACTGTCCCTAGCACTACACCGCCGGATGGTGCTCAAGAAATTCCCGAAAGCCCACCTGCTGTGCTTGAAGATACGGACGCGCCGAAAGAGCCACCGACGGAACAGCCGGAAGCTAATGCGCCGGCAGGAGATGTCGTCAGCCCATCCTTCGAGGCTTCGAGGGATGTCGATGCTGCGCCTCTTGAGCCTGTTTCGGCGCCGGTGGAGGTGGACCCTTCCGAAGAATTCGCCCCAGTCAAGAAGAGCAAAAAGAAAAAGAAGAAGGGAAGCAAAAGCTCTGGTGCTGAAACGCCCGTTGTGGAGGAGCCAGTTCCTGAGCAGCCAATTCTTGAATCGAAGGAACCCCCGGCAGAGCCAGGCGTCGAAGCTGAAATCGCGCCTGTTGCTGAAGCTGCAACTGCCGACATTAAGCCTGCTGAAAGCGAGCCGTCAACACTTGATCAAGCGAAGGAGGTTGCCGAGCCAGTTTCTGGTTCCGAAGAGAAGCATTCTGGATCTCCTGCCCGCGATGTTGACTTCGCAGCCACCTTGGCGGCGGGCTTGCAGGATTCCGGTTTCGACCCTAGCTTGGTTCTCGATGATCCTACTTTCCACGAACGCAAGACTCCCCCGGGATCCGCTCTTGAGGCCGACAGCGACGTTGAATTCACGTCGATCAAGCCGAAAAAGAACAAGAAAAAAAAGAAGGCTTTGGCGATCCAGGATGTCGACGAAGACCAGGAAACAAAGGAAATCATTGCTCCCGCCTCGCCTAGCCATGAACCGACGGCGGAAGAGGCTCCAAGTCACGATCCAGCCTTCGCTGCCGCAATGGCTTCCGTCCTGGATGACCCTACTTTCAACAGGCGAACACCTTCTCCTGACTCTGCAAAGGAAGCCGTGTCCGATGAATTCTTCCCTTTCCAGAAAAGGCCAAAGAAAAAGAAGGGGAAGAAGAGTCAGGATGGCAGCCCCGAGCCCGAACTGGCTGGCAAGAGCCAGCTCGAGACTACAGAGCAGCCCACTCCGGTCAGCGATGTGCCTCAAGATGAAGCTAGTCGCATAGTTCCAGAGCTATTGCCCGAGGCTGCTATCGAAGAACATCGTTCTGTGACCGAGCAGCCACCCGGAGAAGTCGAACATCCGAAGGATACTGTCGATGAACCCCAGCCTCTTAATACATACGAATACACTCGGGAACCAGTTGTTGAGTCTCCGGTGGTCGAGGCTCCCACGGATGTGCCCACCGCTGTTGAGAATCCAGCTGCCGAGAGTGAACCCGTGGTTGTGGAGGCGAAGGACGACAGATCTTCGCTAGATGCTGCTCCGGCCGAGAGGAGCGTCTCTCCGGATGTCGCTGCGCAAAATGAGTGGGCCCTTCCGATTAGAAAGAGGAGCAAGAAGGGAAAGAAAGGAAAGAAGGGCGCAAATGATGAGTCTGGCGAGCAGACACCAATTGAGCAGACAACAACATCGACTTCAACTGCCCCGGTCTCGAAGTCTTGGGGAGATCATATGGAGGAAGATACGCCAATTGAGATTCCTGCCCAGGCAGGGTCGCTTGTCCAAATGCTTGAAAAGCAACATGAGGAGCCTGCTATGGAGAAGGGAATGGAATTGAACCAGGAGTGGGATTTTCCATGGAACAGGAAGAATGATGAAGCGAAGCGGATGTCTGTCCAGGAGATGGTGGATCAGTGGCAAGTGAATGAGAAGGCAGTTGGTATGGAGGAAGGGGAGCAGAGGCTGCAGGAGCCAACCCATGTCAGAGCATTCGAAGAACCGCCTATCGCGCTTCCCGAGCTCAGCACGAAGCAAGAGCCAGTTGAACAAGAGGTACCGTCACCAGCTGACAGCCAGGGTAGTAGGATTGCGAACCTTTTCCCTGGTCTCGAAAGGGTGAAGCGCAAAGTCCCACCACCGAGGCCAGCAGAGTCTAGCCCCACCGACTCGCTTGAAAAGAGGGGATCGCGCTCTTCTCTTGTGAGCGAACGTGGGTCGTTTGAGAGGCTGCGAAGAAGCTCTCCTTTGCACAGCAAGCGTAGCATCGAGAGGGAGAATGGGACGGAACCGCATCGCCGTCTCGGCGGTCTTGGACATGTCAACCAACAACCCACGTGGGAATTCCCGCCGGATGTGCCAAACAGAGACAGCGCGGTCAACATGAACGACACCCCAATCCTTCACACGGAACCCACGTTCCGCAGCATGGTAAGGGATAGCGGCTTCCACGAAGGTGATCACACTCCGATTGAGGATGAACAGCAGGTCTCTCCGCCCGCACCAATGCGGGTTGACGTAGAAACAGGACCCGAATGGGAGACGTCTGTCAGGCAGGGTGAATCGACTGAGAATATTCCCATAGAAGATGCCAATAACCAGGAGGCCCCTCCGACAGTAACTCCAGTGGAACGGACCAGCCCTCCATTTCCCGACAGCAATGTAGCACAAGGTACGCCATTTACATCTCCTACTGAGTCTCTTACAACCACAAAGGCACGGTCATCCACGTTGTTCCAGTCCTCACCATCGGCAGGCTCAGTTCTCGACACTCCGTTGAAACAGCCAGACACGCCCGGCGAACCCATGAGTATGGCCTCTTCCCCACCTTCGGCGGCACGGGAGCTGCCACAAGAACCTCGCGAATCCCTCTTTGGAGATCCCACGCAGCAAACGCCGGAGAAACCACAGGCAAGCACGACACCGTCGCGTCATTTGAAGTCTTCCAGCATCTCCCTTGAGCCGATCCGCGAGCACAGTCCCGAAGACTCGGCTGTCCACAAGCAAGGCCGGCCTATCTCGGACGTGGGTATGCCAGATCATGGAGTCAAGTCCCTCAGGCGCAGCCTCGGATCCGGGAAGAGCCTGCGCGACGAGATGCAGTCTTCGCCAGGACATCCAGATGAAGATCAAGCTACGGCCAATTCCAGGAATGCCAGCTTCGTGATACGAGAGCGGGCAGGAAGCATCGGAGACCCGTTCGTGGAGAAGCAGCGACCGTCCAGCGTGGTCAGCGACCGGTCGATTGGCAGCCACGCCGGCAGCATCTTCGCTCGAATCAAGACGCCCGAGCAGATGAGGTCGCCCAGTTCAATCAGCGCGCGATCCGAGACACCTCCGCTGCGCAGGGTAGACCGGGTTGTGTCAGGTGACCTGCGGTCTGCATCGCAGCTTGCCGAGGCCAAGGCGCGCGCTAGATCGCCCGCAACCTCAGCAACCGTCACGTCGCCCACTCGCGCCGGCCCGTCAACATACGATCGCGTGCGCGACAAGGGCAAGGGCCGCGCCCTCGACATGTCCCAGAGCTACGTAAGTGACTCGGTCGCCGGCATTGATGATTTTCCAATTCTGACGCGTTCGCAGGAGGGCTGGGGCGATGCACCAGGCACTCCGCTCTCGCCCACGCGCCCGCCCAGCGTCCGCAAGCGCCAAAGCATGCACATCATGGATCTCGAAACCCGACTCGACCAACTTGCCTCGGAGAACCGTCTGCTGCAAGAGGCCAAGGCCCGCGCAGAAGAGGCAATGCAAGACGCCAACGTTAACCAGGATCGTCAGGTAGCGGAGGCGGTCGAATCACGTGACGCCCAAATCCGCACCAAGGATGCGGAGATCGCGCAGATCAGCGAGATACTGCACAACCTCCGCCAAGAGATTGCTCGACTCAATGAAGTGAACGCCGCTTTGAGCGATGCCAACCGGAATCTCACCAACGACACCAACCAGCGCTATGCCACGCTTCAGGCCGAGACGCAAAGCCACGAGCGGCGATGGCAAGAAGCAGAGCGCGCACTCGAGCAACTTCGAGTTCAACACAGCACCCTGTCGGCTGGCATGGAGGATGTCGTCCGCCAGGAGATCAAGAACGCCATGAAGGACAGAGATGCCGAGATCAACCGTCTACACGAAGAGCTCGCCGATGCCACCGAGCAAGTCAAGACTCTGCAGCGGCAGGTACTCGAGACCAAGCAGGGCGACAGCTTCCTCACCGTTCGAGACGAGGATTACTTCGATACTGCTTGCCAGCAGCTCTGCCAGCACGTCCAACAGTGGGTCTTGCGCTTCTCCAAGTTCTCTGACAACCGAGCCTGCCGCCTGTCAACCGACGTCAAAGACGAGAAGATCGAGACGCGCCTTGACAACGCCATCCTAGATGGCACCGACGTCGACATGCTTCTCGCCGACCGCGTCAGGCGTAGGGACGTCTTCATGTCGGTGGTGATGACGATGATCTGGGAGTACGTCTTCACACGCTACCTGTTCGGCATGGACCGCGAGCAACGCCAGAAGCTCAAGGCGCTCGAGAAGACGCTCACCGAAGTCGGCCCACCGCGCGCCGTCGCCCAGTGGCGCGCCATCACGCTCACGCTCCTCTCGCAGCGCGCGCACTTTGAGCGGCAGCGCGCCCAAGACACGGAAGCGGTGGTGCAGGAGATCTTCGGCACGCTGGCCAGCCTGCTGCCGCCGCCGTCGCACCTGGCCGACAAGATCCAGGAGTCGCTGCGCAACGTGCTGCGCCTCGCCGTCAACCTGTCGATCGAGATGCGCACGCAGCGCGCCGAGTACATCATGCTGCCGCCGCTGCAGCCCGAGTACGACACCAACGGCGACCTGGTGCGCAAGGTGTACTTCAACTCGGCCCTCATGAACGAGCGCTCGGGCGAGACGTCGTCGAACGAGGAGCTCGAGCAGCTGCGCGCTGTCGTCAAGATCGTGCTGTTCCCGCTCGTCGTCAAGAAGGGCGACGACCTCGGCGAGGGGGACGATGAGATTGTGGTGTGCCCTGCCCAGGTCCTGACGGCTAAAACAGTCAAGGATCGCAAGGTCGTCCGCGTGCTGAGCGGTGCCATGGAGATGGGAGATGATCCGAGGAGTGTGCGCTCGAGGAGCAGCTTGAGCAGGGTGCCTGGGGCGTCGCCGGGCTTGCCGGAGGGCAGCGCGATGGATACGGCTTTTTAGCGGTTCGGTGTTCCGGTGGGGGTCTGCTTTTGGTCGGCGTTCAGTTCGGCTGTGACTCTAGCATTGGTTCTGATGGGGAGGATGAGGGTATGGAAGTGGGTTGATTGGACTGTTTTTCTCTTCTTCTCTTATTCTTCTTCGGTTCTCTTCGTTTAATGAGTTTTGATTTCCCATTTCTTGTTCGATAGACTTTATTGGCTCGAGTTTCTCCTTTCGTCTGGAGCGATGCATTGCGGATTGCAGGAGGCTTAACGACGACATGACCAGGACCGATTAATATGCATACATGCGCAGGAACACAAAAAATTGACGGTGGTTCATGGTTAGGTACTAGAACAACGATACCATAGATTCTTTTAGTACATACACGGTTTAATATACTTTATTCGACACAATTGTGCGTGGCCAGTCGGGTCTCGTGGATGGGTGGCCTGAAGGAGACTTGTGAGGCTCTGCCTCGTGGTGCGAGTGATGAGCGCTTACGTGGTGCCGCTCAAGGCACGGCAGGCCGTGTGAGCTTTCGGCTTGGACGAATTTGCAGGGCGAGCAGTGTGATTGCGGCCCAAGGCCTCCGCTTGTTTCATCCGTCCTGTAGGTACGCGGTGGCTGGAGACCGATAGGACGTTGGGCAGTACTGGGACCTGCGTTGCCTCAGCGCCGGGTAGAACTTCAGCGGTTGATCGCGTTTGCTGCGGCGCAGATCGCGGGGGAGACCGACCAGGGTCCGCCGCACGACTCAGGTTCGGAGCTTTCGCGATGATTCCAGCACCTCTTCTTTCCCCACCAAACCTCCCATCTACGCACCAAAACTGCATGCTCATGCCCCGCATGCTGATATAGGCGTAGCGCAAAGGAGTGCTCAGCAAGGCCGTTCATAACTGACCAATTCGACGACTCACATCAAGCTACAGCCCGCCAGCCAGCTTTCTTTCCCGCCGCCGATGACGAAAAACCGCCGCCGCTCAACTCCCGCCGGCTCTTCTTCCTCCTCCACTGCTTCTAGAACCTCCCACAGCGATCGCCGTCACCCGACGTCAATCCCGCGCCTCCTCCTCGCCTTCGCCGCGCTCGTCGCGCTCTTCGCAGCAGCGGTCATCCTCCTTCCTGCGTCCTCCTCGTCCTCGTTACCAGTCGTCGAGCACATGCAGCGCTTCTTCCACCACCGCGCCATATCACCGCTCGTCTCGCGCTTCTACACCAACAGCAACAAGATCTCATCCTCGACCTCTTCCTCCTACTACTACTGGACGAAAAACACCATGTCCTCCGCCGACTCCAACACCGTCGACGCCGACTCCTTCCACCCGAAGGGCTCCTCGTCGTCGTCCAACGAAAACAGCGACGCCAACAACAACGGACAACCCATCCTGCCGCTGCCGGCCCCCGAAGAGCCCGGCGCGGCGCTGAAGCTGGACCTCGGCGGCGACGGCGTCAAGCTGGACGCGCTGGGGCCGATGGTGGTGAACACGGACGGCAGCTTGAGCCGGATCGCGAACTGGGATCGCATGGCGGAGATAGAGAAGAGGAATACGCTGAGGATTATTGGGAAGAGGAATAAGGAGAGGTTGGCGGCGTTGAAGGCGGAGGGGGAGGGGAAGGCTTAGAGAGGGGGGGAGAGGGAGAGGATGGGGTGGTATGGTTTGTTTTTTTGGTGATGATGCACTCAAAGGAAACTTTGGAAAGGCTCTCGTCACTTGTGATCCTTGGCGGGAATATCATCTTGAGTTGGGGGTTTGAGTTAAGGCGAAGATTGTGCTATGGAGTCTATCAAAACTATCTATGCAAAGTTATGTACAAGACTCGAGGGCAGAGCAACTCCAGGCAAAGCATCACCGGAAAGGTTTCAGGACGTAGTAGGAGTCGCTGCATGAATTTTGATGGCAGCTGCTCAGTAGGAGACATCGCAACGCAGAGACGTAGGCTTCTGGTCTTTCCGCAGGGGTATGATCGAGACTTTGGTCGGCATTTCGTAGCTCAGTGGCGTTGGGGCAATCAATGACCGGTTTGATGAATGTGGTTGGTAGTATTGAGCTGATGGGGGCATTTTGAATAGCGTTCCAACTCGTATGTGCGCGTCAACGCCAGGCTTGCTTCTAGCCTTGAAAGGAGGCAGTACAGTCGGGGACCAATGCTGACTGGGAATCTCTTTCGCACAAGGTAGACTGTGGTCGCTTTGACGTTTCGGCCCGGGTTCTGAAAGGCAGTATGGAAGAGACGTACGTAGGTCAGGCTGTGTTTAAAGATCTTCCATGGACAGTGTCTGTCATTGATTGTGTATGGTCGGAAAAGGAAGGACAAGGTATGCCCGATGCTTTTTTGTTTTTCGTGCAGTCGGATTTATATCATGGGTAGTTGAAGCTATCGTCCGGTTGTAAATGTAGAATTAAAAATTACACATTCATCTCCGGACGATAGCTTCAACTACCCATGTGTTATTTTCTTTTTCTTTTTTCTTTTTCGGTTTATTTTTCTTTTTTATTTCCTTTATTTTTATTTTTCGTTCTCTTTTTATTTTTATTTTTTGTTTTCATTTCATTTCTTATTTTTTATTTTTATCTTTTTCTTTTTTATCTTTCAAAAAAAAAAAAGAACGTTAGCCCAGGTATAGTTACCCTCGATTTGGAGGTCGGAGGGTCCTGCTATTCTTTTCGTTAGCTTCACTGGCTAACCTTTGTATCCATGGTTGAGTCCTGAACCCTGAACAAAGATGTTTATATAAAGCTGAGGCGAATTCTCTTCTAGGGACATTTCCCTTCACGATCAAAGATGATACGACTATTCCTGTCATTTATCCGGCGCCTTTTAGGCTGCATTTTCGGCGACGGCGAAGTCGTTTCCCAGACCGCCGCTTCTACCGTCGTTCTCGAACCTCTGGCAGTGAAAGAAGACACTGACCCCGTACGGCCACCTTCCGACACGCAAGAGGAAGAAGAACCACGACAAGAAACCAACGATGCCACATCGATAGACTCTGAGGGAGGCTCCTGCTCGCGTGCCTTCCGTTCTTCTCGAACTTTCAGCCGTGCAAGAAGAGGAGGCCGACCTCGCAAAGTCATATTCCAACAGGGGAAAGGAGGAAGAAGAAGAGCCAATCCCAAAGCGCCGCCTTACGCCGACGCCGTCAGGCACAACATGCACCACAGCTTCTTCCACCGTCTGCCCATGGATATCTTCTACTACCTCGTAAAGCACCACATCCACGATTCCGCCGATATCCTCGCCCTCGCCGCCAGCACGCGCGCCTTCTTCTTGTCCCCCATGGCCGACGCGCCGTGGCTGCTCTCGCTACTGACTTGCATCCCAACATTGCGCGACTTCCTCAAACGCCTGCGCCGCGACGACTTCATGCGCGCCTGCGCTGCAGAAGAACAACAACAACACGGCGGAGTCGAGCAAAAATATCCACGACCGACGGTCTACAACGGCGACGGCGAACTCCTCGTCCCCTGTGGCGCCTGCCAAAGCATGCACCCGCGCTCTCTCTTCTCGGATGCACAGCTGGCCGCGCGGAAGCACGCCTCGCGCCGATGCAAAGGCTCGACCGGCGTTGTGCGCCTTTGCCCGCACGCGACGACCACCCTCGCTCAGTTGTCAGCCCTCGAAGCGATGAGTCCGCATGGGGTCCGGCTATCTTGCCACGAGTGCGTCCGGCCGCACATTACGGTCCTATGGAGCACGATGTTCCGTTTCGCGCCGGAAATGGAGTTTTCGGTAATACGGTTCGTGAGGGTAGACAAGGATATTGCAGCGGTTGGTGATGACAGCAGCAGCAGCGATTCGTCGTTGGTCGCGGTGGCGGACGCCGAGCCGCACTTGACGCCCGAGATGACCTTGGGCGTATTGAAGGCCACGGCGGAGCGCCATGGTATCGTCGCGTGCAATCACATGCGGCTGGACGACCCTGAGACATTCAAGTCCACTGTTTGGACGCCCTTCAGGTTTGGTCACCATTTCGTCCATAATTCGAGCCACGCATGTCGAACTGAAACATGCCGAGGGTATGTGCAGGCGTCCTGGTGGTATTCACCCACGAATTCGGGCTCTTTTAGACGTGATTATGTGCGGTTACACGTTACACGATACTTGGGGCGGTCGAGGTCGGCAGAAGATAAGCAGTGGCTTGATCAGATTGAAAATTTGGAGGAAATGTAGTCGTAATATGTACATTTCAACGTCAGGGACAATGGTTGAACCAAGAAGGAACAAAAGCAAAACATGTGTCCATACATCCGGTCCTTAGTTACCAAGCTCTCTTTGCAATGGCCCATCACCTGTCTGCTTGCATTTCTGTAATTATAACTACTAAATACCTGAGACTACTACGTCGTTCTCTATGCTATACTGGTTGAGCTCATCTGTGGTGTCGGACTATCCGAGTTTCTACCGCAAAGCCCAGCTCCGCTTCCACAGGCTCGCTTTCTACGTCGCTTCCGCTTCGAACCTACGGCCGTGCCTTCCAGCTCAGGTGACTGCGCTCGCACTGCCTCCGCCTCATGAAGAAGAATTACACCAGAACGATCTTTTCCGAACATTCCTCCCAATCCATCCGAAGGCGCTGATATTCCCCCTCACGATCAAAGAAGCATTCGCCAACAACCTTGTAGCATGCAGAGAGCTCAGAGCCACGGTTCGAACGACGCAAAACGAAAGGCACATCTCCGCCGCTCAAGTCCCAGACTTCGTCCGCAACCTCTATCTCTTTACGCGCCAACCCAACCCCGCCTCTTTCCGTGATGAACATCCTTCGGCCATGAACATTTACAAACATCTCGTGCAAGAAAGGGATATGATGTTGTATGGTCCTGTCCCTCCAGCCTTCAACAAGTAGCTTCTCCAGCTTCGACACTGCCAAGAAGCATTGCTGATGATCTTCTTCAGTAGCTTTCCTGTACCCAACTCGGCCGTTATCATCCGCAACCTGGCCTGTTCCTTCCGGGTTCACGATCGACGTTCTGACCTGGCCACACAGCACGGCATTCCAGAAGATGTTTGCACTGCGGCTCGACCCAGACTTTGTGATATTTGCAGCCAGCCTCATCCACGCGAAAATCTCGGCGATGAAATCTTCCCATGATTCGATGGGGTTTGACAGAGCTACAACGGCATCAAATTTGAGCGAACGGATGAGCAGTCCATGATCTCGTGTCAAAGATGGCACTTCAAAGTACGAATTGGCAGCAGCGGATATGTCCGAAACAAACCAGGGGTCTTGGCTCATCGAGTTGTATATGTCCATGGAGGAAACCAGCCAGTCTGGAAGCCACGAAGGGAATGAATCGTCCCTTTCTGGACTTCTCCCACCTTCCAGTACTCCCAAATTCCGACTCTTCTTGATCATCGCTGACGCCACTTCGGAGAAGACCTGCACCGGTGATTGAGAGTAGTCCGCTACTACAGGCGCGATGTCACCCCAATCATTAACCAGACCAAGGAGGCCGAATACCAAGTCTCTCTTGTCGGTGGCTTTTTGCATGTTGAAGGTACCTCGTAGCTGCATCAAGGAAAGCTCATTGCCCTGGCGGAAATCAGCACGTGTACTGAGAATGCGGCCAAGACGTTGCATGCTTGCAGCCAGAGAATTGAGCAGCTGCTCATCTGGAGAGGTCCTCAGTTGAATGATTTGCTGGCTGCAGCACGTCCTCGTGTGCTGCTCATACCAAGCATGGGCTCTCTGCCATACCGAGATGGGAAGCTGTTCGGACGCGAATGCGAAAACAGCCCGCGGGGAGACGGTTGCCTCCTGTACGATCCATATCCGCTTCCACCAGTCTTCGGTGAGAATGAATCCGAGTTCGCGGAAATGCGGTCTGAAGTACGGTTCTACAGACATTGCTAGCGTTCCTGGCGCATTGACCGCGAAGCACGGCGTTTCGTTGATGTGGCCGGTTCGGGCGAACATCTTCAGCAGCGAAAAGGCGTTTCTGGTTGGTTTGGACGTCGGTTGGGGCTTCGAGCGCTTTCTCTTCGAGTACCAGTCCTCGCCGAGCCACAGGATAGCTCTCTGGCAGGAGTGGTAGATATCCTTCATCATGGCAACTTGGTGGCTTTTCTCTTGGTCGTCCTGTTGGTTTATGCAGATAGCGTCAATCCACATGACCCGCGGCTCGTGCGGCTTTCGCAGTCTTCGAAGTGCCATCCAGAGATTTATCGTTGCCCAGAAGATCTTGTCTCCGATCAGGATTGGACACTGGTGACTTGCATTTCCCCACACATACGAAAGTGTCTCATACTTGGGTCTAGTGTCGAGTGAGACGGCATGAACTTCACAGCGTATTTTGGACCTCCACGCTCCTGGAAGTATGGTAACGAGTCGAATTTCGTGGATTGAAGGATCAAGACTGTCGTAAGTGAATGGTTGTCTATCGGTGCGTAAGCCTTTCTGGATGAAAGGCTGCATTTGATAATAAGACATGATTGCCCAAGAAGATTGCACTCGTTATAGAGTCTACGGGTTGGAAGCAGTTTTGACAGCGGAAAGGTTGTTATTTTCGGGCGCAACTGCTTTTAGCATTGGAATAGCTGAGCATCAGCATGAGAGAGGTACGCAGCCTTATAATCAGCAGAACTGCACGGAAAACCCATGTGTGGGGCTTCGTAAATCAGGCAGCAGCTGGGGGCCATTTAAGAAAGGTGACTAGTTTCCGAAATCCTGCTCCGCACCCGACAATAAATCAAATCTTGAGGCAACATCTATAAAAGTCCTTAGTATTTTGGTGATGAAAGGCGTATCTACAGAGTGGTATCAGAGCCGAAGGCTAGCGTGAATTTAAATGTTTTTCGTTCATTGGTGGTTGAAGCTATTATCCGGATGTAATTGTGGAATTAACAATTATACGTCCTCGTCCGCGATAGCTTCCATGTGTTGTTATCTATAAAGAAAATTGCCGAGGCATAAGGACCCTAGATTCTAGGGCCTTCGCGCTAGGCTTCGGCTTCAATACCGCTGCTATTTAAAGCTACAAGCCACTAGCGTGGCGCTGCGGCCTTGAATTTCTCCAGTTGCCAAGCAAAACAATTGCGTCATTGTAAGCACTCGCATATGCGTCTCACCATCCCGCCGCGAGCCAATAATTGACCCTCCTCTGCTCTCTGCTTAAACCGAGGGCTCATGCAGTGAACCCTTCCCATTCCCTCCACAGATCTCTGCCCGTATATCTATCGTCAGAACCGTCTCCGGCATCCACGCAAACTTTATCTGCCTATCCAATCTCCAACGCCTGCCTGCCGATCGCCCCCACCGCCTCCGCATTTTCAATTCCATCTCCCACTCCGATCATCGCAGCGCTCCACAATGTGTTTCTGCACCGGCACCACCGAGGCAAGGACCCAGCCTTCCTCCCTCCCCCCCATCCCCAACTAACCCACCTACAGTACGCACCCTACGACGAGCCCCCACCGCGCGTGACGACGCACACGGCGTACCAGCGCCCGTCGTCGCGACACAGCTACCGCTCGTACCACCGCAGCAGCACCGGCCACATCGCCGCGCTGCCGCCGCCCAGCGCCCGCCGCTCGTACGACCACCACTACTCCCACCATCGCTCCAGCGCGCACTCGCTGCCCGCCCCCGTCGTCTCGGAGCGCCGCTACGTCGAGTACCGCGAGCCGCACCATCCGGCGAGGCATAGCGTGCAGTTGGTTGAGAGGAGGCCGAGGGCGGTGAGTAGGGAGAGGGTGGTGTTGGTGTAAGGTGGTGGGTGAGGAGTTCGGGAGAGAGAGAGAGAGGCGTGAGGGAGGGGTGGATGTATACACGAGGATATGGGTTACGATGTCATGATGGGCGGGTTAGCTTTGGGTGGATTTCAGCCTTCTTGAAGAGCTATGTGCGTAATCGTTAAAAGGTAATACATATTAATGATGGTTCTGTTCTCTTTCTTAGATCCAGCTTCCCGTGTCATGGTGATGGGGGCGAAAAGAGATGGGTGGAGAAGAAGGCGTGCTACTGCGAAGGATCAACATTTGCTATCGATAGACGGGATACGACACGCAATTCATCTCCACTTTTGGAGGCAGGCCAAGAGATGGCGAGTAATTGCGAATGGGAGATTAGGGGCCGTTCGTCAGGTCCCACAACGTCTCCGGACTCAATGGCTCCCCTTAGCTCCGCAAGGCTTTATCAACGACCTTTAGTAGGTCGGGAATCCGCCTCACAGAAGCCATCTCTACAAAGGAACCAATCATACTAGTAGCGGCCAACCACGATTCCGGGGAACCGAAGACCACGTGGGGCTGAACAACGCTTGGATCCACAACCCCGCACTGAAACCCTGTGCAGACTGCCTGATCTGGTTAGGAATCAACAGGCGGCACTTTCTTGGTGTTGTGCCTTAACTGCCGGCCAGCGGCTCCTACAACAGGAATTTCGTTACTCCCATTCTGTTCTGCCTTCGTTGTTCAGTTTCTCTGCCTCTAAGATGTCTCTTCGCAATCGATTGAGCCTCCCACGCGAAGGTAGAGATCCCCAAAGCTCTGACACAACACTGTTTAAGCATGTTGGAACTAACATTACATCACGTTTCCAGGCTTCACCATCGACGTCCTCGGCCGCATTCTTAAACACACAGCCCTCAACCCTGCCCTCACCCTCCCGCTCCTCCTACTGGCCCGCTTCACGCAAAAAGGCCAGGGCTTGACCGCCGCGCACCCCACACTATTGAAACACCTCAAAACGCTCCTCTACCTCGGCCTCGCAGACCGCATCAGCGCCTGGCTCGACCGCAATGCCGCCAACAACTGGACGCGCGACGACACGTGGGACTGGACCTCCTCCGGCAACGAGCTCGTCGTCGTAACCGGCGGCAGCGACGGCATCGGCAAAGAAATCGTGCTGCAGCTAGCCGCGCGGGGCATCCGCGTCGCGGTGCTGGACATCCAGGCACCAACCTGGTCTGACACCGACAACCTACCCAGCGTCTACTACGCGCACTGCGACCTCTCGTCGCCCCCCTCCATCGACGCCGCCCTCGCCGCCGTCCGCACGCACTTCGCCGGGCGCGAGCCGACGGTCCTGATCAACAACGCCGGCGTCTGCTTCGGCAAACCACTCCTGGACACGCCGCCACACCTCGTCCGCAAGACGTTCGCCGTTAACACCCTCGCGCACTTCGACCTCGCGCAGCGCCTGCTGCCGGCGATGGTGGCGCGCGACCACGGCATGATCGTCACGGTCGCCAGCCAGGCGGCGTACGTCGCGGCGCCGCTGCTGGCCGACTACGCCGCCAGCAAGGCGGCCGCGCTGGCGCTGCACGAGGCGCTGGCGGCGGAATTGGCGACGGTGTACGGCGCGCCGCGCGTGCGGACGCTGGCCGTGTGTCAGAATTACACGCGCACGCGGCTGTTTGAGGGGTTTGCGGAGGGGGATGGCTGGGTGAATTATACGCTGCAGCCGCAGACGGTGGCGGAGGCGGTGGTGGGGAAGGTTTTGCGGGGGGAGAGCGGGTTGGTGGTGCTGCCGGCGGCGGGGTGGTGGGTTAGTGCGAAGGTGAGGGGGTGGCCGTTGTGGATGCAGGTTGGGTTGCGGAAGAGGTGTGTGGAGCTGATGCGGGGGTGGAAGGGGAGGGTGGTCGAGCAGGGGAAGGAGGAGGAGGACGGGAACGGTGCGGAGATGGAGGAGGCTGGAGTGGGTGAGGTGGAGGCGGCGTAGGCGTGGTGCTGAGGGATGAAGGCATTGGATGGTTGAGTAGAGGATGCAGGACTTGGCGAGCTGACCAACAGTATCGTGTAACTCTCTCTGAGCCCCATATACTGACATTTACTTTTACAAACAATCATCTCGGATGGAGACTGTTGGTTGTCGGCTGCATCTTTACTTGTGAATACGAGATTCTGGATGCGAGTCTGTCGGCTTCGCGCGGAACGCCAGTGGGAACTCCTGCGCGTTGCGGCTGGCATTGCTTCTATCGTTGAGTCGCTTTACGAGTATTCTGCTTGTTGTCTGTAAATAGGCTTCAGACGTACCTGGGGAAACGTTATGGCGGGAGGGTTATCCTTACCGGAATGGCGCAAGGTTGATTTGACTTTAATTGATTTCTGCTTGTGTTGACAGGTTCTATTTTCAGCCGTACACGTGGAGCGCTAAGCATTGTGAGCTACTCGCGGCCATGGAAATCTTCGTTTCGCAGAAGCTGAACCAGCAGATTTCATGTGAGGGACTACATCATCGCATTCTCTGCTCTCAGGGTGCGGTTGGTGATGATTCCAACATACTCGTCGTGTAGTAAAGCAGGTGTAGTACATGTGAAAGCAATAAAAGGAGGTCCAGCGAAGGGGTTAAGGTTTTGCGCTAGCGCGCTAAAATAGGGTGATGCCCTACAAGCCGGTGAACCGCGCGGAGGGATATCGCAGCCGAATGCTAGCGCGATGAATAGATCGATGAATAACTATCAATTTTCTTCACAACGCCTGTAAATAGTTCAAGCTATCATCCGGACATGACTGTATAATCATTAATCCCACATTTTCGTGCGCACAACTCTTCAGCTACCCACCCCGTAGCATGAGCGAACAACGAATTCTCCTTAGCCTTCGGCTGCAATGCCCCTCTGCAGAATGTCAGCTTCCGGTAATGCGTGTTAAAATTATACTCACAAACTAACTACGCCTCCGAAAGGAGCAGGCTTCTTCCAAAAGGGGAAATACTTTGTCGCACTGTTCAAGCCTGGGCAAAATCTACACAACGTTCCGAATACGATAGTCGGCGTTCTATCAAGTATAAATTGATATGTGGAGCACCTATGGCAATCACCATCAAAGCCTCAGTTCCAATCTTCATCGCCTCGAGGTGATCTCAGCAGAATCTGGCACTCATCCTTCCCGAAACAAGCAATCACAATGCTGTTCAATCTTCGCACTGCCGCCGCAGCGGCTCTTGCTTTCATGGCTGTCCCATCTTTCGCTACCAATGCGGGCGATATCGTCGGATCGATCCATGCTCTGACAGCCAAGGCCAAGGCGCTGCACGACACTTGCTCGTCCGTTTACTCGGCTCCCCAGGGAGGCTATGTACGACCCCGCTTTCACTTGTTTCCCTTTTTTTGATTGGAAAGGGGATGCTGATATCGACCTCCTTTTTCAGGCCATCGACGACAAGTTCACTGAAGTTGTGGTCGAGGCCAAGGCCTGCTTCGAGATCGTGAAGACGGCTCATGGCTTTTCTGCCGTCTACACCGAGGAAGAGTCTATCAAAATTACTGAGGCCTGGAATGACGTGAGCACTCTTCGTCCCTACTTACTCCGACGACATCAGCTGACCACCCAAACCAGTGTCTCGGTGAGCACGAGAAGGTCGTTGTCTTCCTCAAGGAGAGCACCACCGTCTTCGAAAAAAGCGCCAAGGTCATCGTTGACTTCAGCAAGGAGATTGTGGAGATCTTTGGCGTACGTCAAACAGTCCCTTCCTCCCCCCCTCCTTTCTCAAGCTACAGGCCGAGACGCTTCCGTATACCTGATGGAAGGCTAACGTCAACATAGCATATCACGGATACCCTTCAAGACATCTGCCCGCCCCAGAAGCCGCATATCCAGGAGCTGTGGCCGCCTGTCCAGAACAACTTCCAGACTTGCATCAATGAGTATGGCGGTAAGGGGGGCTGGCGTGCGAAGAGGGCCTTTGTGGCTTAATTAGCGCATCGTAGGTGCGAGATCTGGGTTACCTAGATCGAGAGACACTCTTGCATCAGATTTGCTCTACATGCCGATACACTTTAGCGAGTGTGGTGGAGGACTTGATTGTAGAGAGAGAAAAAAAAGTTGGCATTGTTTCATGTGGATGGATAATGCTATAAGTCTTGTAAGCATGTATACTAAACACTATACATGAAACTTTGGGTGGCGCGATCAAGTGAATTTGGAAATCAATGTCTGTGCCATGATGATGTCGCTTATTTTGCGGTTTTCAGTGACTTGCATATGGTGCATGTGACTAAGCCCAGACACCCCACTGTGCTGACAGCTGAAGGCACCCACTCGTCGCAAGGCTGTCCAAGAACAAGTCGCCTCTTTCTTCCCTCCCATGACCCCCACGCATGACAGCAGCTGTGATTCCGCAACTCTTCCATGGAATCGAGTGCCAATAGGAACTTTTGCAAAAGGAAGGCTTCACGGATCTTTGAGAAGCTTGCGCAGAATCGAGATGGGTATTTCAAGCTACGCGTGCGACGTACGCAACGCAGGGTAACCGCGTCTGCTCGTGCTCCGTCCCAGCTCCACCATACTGAGGTTTGTGGAGCTGAGGATTCTTTTTCGACTCGAGATGAACTGACGGCAAAGCAACCTGGTATCTGACACCCTCTGCTCCTTGTTCATTTCAAATCAGGCAAGCTTATGCAACGCAGATGTGCAAGAACTATCAGCACACGCCGGGGCTGGTAACTCAACGGCTTACCTAAAGGCTTTCCGGCTGAGGGGAATACCACGAGAGTACACGGTGCACGAAATCGTTGATGTAGTCAACAGCGCAGTCGGATGTGACGCAAAAATTGACATTGAGGTGTGCTCGCTCGCGAGTGACCCGTTTCGCCCAGCCGAGAAGATCGCGACCCTGGAATCTCCAAACATTCCCGACGAAATCTATGCGAAGGCAGCAAAAGATGGCTGGACTCTCGAGACTTACTCTCGGAATTCTGGCGGAGGGCTAGGTCGAAGAAACCACATGATCATGGATACGCATTTCCATGGATTTACACCTTTGCACTCGTGTGAAGATGCTGATTGCACCTCCGAGTAAGTATGTTCGCTATATACTGTTTCAGCGTTGGTCTAATGTGTAGACAAGCGTCGTTGCTATATCGGGATTGGGTGGCCATCCTTTCGGCTCGTTTAAAAAAAGAGGAGGAAATTTCATGTGGCTTCGAGACGCCCTCCCCGATGATATTAGCGGCGCCCGAGTGTTCATATACGGCTACGACACCCGGCTCGATGGCAGCACGTCTTTCCAAAGCATCACAGACATTGGTTGCAACTTTCTTACGGATATACAAGCGATGAGATACAATGAGGTATGGCTTTACACTACTCTGGCCTTCTAACTGGAAAGTGCTCTAAACTGTAGCAGAATTCAAACTCCCAGCGACCTCTTATTCTTATCGGACATAGCCTGGGCGGTATAATCACAAAGGAGGTTTGCAAGCCCATCTCTATGGCTTCTTGATTCCCACGCTCATTATACACAGGCAATTATTCAAATGTCAGAAAATCCCTCAAATCAGGACCTTCTCAAATCTATCCGAGGCATATTGCTTTTTGGTGTCCCAAATCAGGGGATGGATATTCGGTCATTGATTCCCATGGTGGGCGATCAGCCCAACAGATACCTACTCGAAACGCTCGATAAAGCTTCTGAAAGACTCAGACTTCAATCCAAACAATTCAGAGAGGCTTTCGTTTCTCGAGGCTCTGAAATCATTTCGTTCTATGAGACCTCAACTTCGCCAACTGCAGAAAACGTAAGTAACCAGTTCTAGATATTGCTACTAGGGATATCTAACATTGCCCACAGAAGAACGGAATATGGTGCATGTCTGGTCGCCCCGCTGTTCTAGTTGACCGTGCATCCGCAATATATGCGGGAAACTGGGATGGCTCTCGACAAAATGTCTACGCGGTTGATAGAACACATTCCGACTTAGTGAAGTTTCCTAACACGCACGACAAAACCTACCAAGCTGTGGTGTTCCATGTGAGAAGACTGAGAGGATTAAAGTGCACTTGTAAGCGTTAGTAATCTACTAATCGCTTTTGGACAATTATTGACAATGTTTAGTGGACTCGCAAGAATTTTCTAAGGAGGAAGAGGGTGAGCCTGAATTGAACAAGAGCACTCCGTCATGTACTGACTGATTAAGATTGCCTCAGATCACTTGCAATCATGGAGCAATCTCGAAGACAAGACCAAATCGTACCTGCAGACGGTACCTGTGATTGGCTCACGGATCATGACACATTCTGGAAGTGGCTGTCTCATTCCCAGGGAATGCTATGGATCAAAGGCAAGCCCGGGGCAGGGAAGTCAACCTTGATGAAGCACAGCCTGAGCATCCTCGAGAGGCACTTGGCTGAAGAAAGGGCGCTCATTGCTTCATTCTTCATATATGCTCAAGGAGAGCAGATGCAAAGATCGGCGCATGGGCTTTTCCAGTCAATTTTGCATCAGCTGTTCCTCAGATTCCCAGATCTACCTGTGCTACAGGACCTCACCAACACCTTCCAACAAAGGAGTCAAACAATTGGGCCGCACGGTGAGAAATGGAGCTGGAGCATCGGTGAGCTGAAAGATACGCTTCGATCAGTGATGAATAAAGCGTCTAAAGACCGCCCAGTAGTCATCCTCGTCGATGCTCTCGATGAACTTGGTACACAAGCTGCCACAGATGTTATTGACTTTTTCAGCAGTACAATGGAGCATCTCGACACGTTCTCCAACCTCCGAATATGCTTCTCTTGTCGGCATTATCCCACACTGACCCTGGACGAATGTCTCAAAATCATTGTCGAAGAAAGGAATGACAGAGACATCCACACCGTTATCAGGCGGAGGCTTCACAGTTTGCCAAACTCGCAACATCTGGAGACTTCGATAGTCGAAAAGGCCAACGGAATCTTTCAATGGGCAGATCTGGTGACTGCTCATATACGAAAACAACACCTGAAAGGACTTCCATCTTCGATGCTTGAAAAAGCGGTCAGAAAATATCCAGGGGACTTATTTTCTCTTTACTCAGCCCTATTGCATGAGTCCTCAGAAGACAGAATACAGACAATCAGGCTGTTTCAATGGGTTTGCTTTGCAAATAAGCCGTTGTCAGTAGCTCAACTGCACCATGCCGTCATTGTGGATGCAGATATTCCATCAAACTCAATCGATGAGTACGAAACGATTCACGAATCCGGGAACTCGGGACAAGAAATTGAACTCAGATTTCGCCACCTCTCCAAGGGACTCATTGAACTTTCCAGGAACGATGAGACGCAGAGCATATTTGATGCTACTGTGCATTTTATTCATCAATCCGTGCCTGAATATCTCTTGAGTCATGGTTTCGGCGAACTGGACCCTCGTTTAAAGATTCAGCCAGCCGAACGCGGACACCTGCAACTCGCACTAACGTGTATTCAGTACTTTAACATGCTCGAAATCGAACAGGGAATCATGTCCCGACTTGAGATACCTGATGAATCAGTCTACGACAAGGAACACACCATCCTCACGTTGGATAACTATCCATTTCTCCGCTATGCTCTGCATAATTGGAATCGACATGGGAGGTTGGCAGAAGTCCTGAAAGATGGTCCAGACTCTTTACTCAAACTCTTCAAATGGGACGTGGATGCAGCTGTCAACAATCTCAAAACCAAAATAGAAGTGAGCGCAGATGCAAATAAGTACTTCGATTTGGTTTTCTCGACCATCGGGCGTGTTTTTCTGGTCTGGAGGCACTTAGCCCTTGACCCAACTTATGCAAACCCGCAATTTACACACCATTTTGGGAGCCTCCGGGATTTAAACTCGCCTACGGTGCACACATTTTTTCCTCGCTGGAATGGTAACGTAATCGTTCAGTTCCTAGTATATGAGGGTATGTGGCGTACTCTTGACCTATTAAAGCAGCGCAAACCCCTCGATCTCGGCACCCACGCCTGGGTGGATGACCATGGTGTACCACTTGTTGTTGCAGTTAATTCTGCACAGACGGACACTGTAAAGTTCCTAATCGGTTTCCGCAACGTCAATGTAAACTGTCGAAACCGATCTACCTTGAAGACTCCACTGCACTACGCTGTGGAACGGGGATGTTACGAAATTGTGGACCTGCTTTTAACTCGACCAGACATCAATCCTGATCTGAGGGACGTGGACGGCAACACTCCATTTACGTTGGCAAAAACTCCTGACATAGCCCGCTGTCTCCTGGATACTGGAAGGGTTGATCCTGGGGCTAGGGATAAACATCGTACGACAGCACTACACTCTGCTGCTGAACATGGATATGCAGCGCTCTGCAGGTTCCTCCTAAATACTAATGGAATCAGTGTTGATGACAAAGACACAGCTGGCCTGACACCATTCGCTAAAGGGATCTTATACCAATGGACGGATTCTGCTGGAAGTTCCAGGATGGCGAAAACATTCCTATCGACCGCTGGAGTTGATCCAGATGCTCAAGACATTGAGGGTCAGACACCTTTGATGCACGCAACCTCGAATTCAAATGTTTCGATTGTTCAATTGCTATTGGAAGATGCGAGAGTAAACCCAGACTCAAAGGATATGTACGGTCGAAGTCCACTTTCATACGCAGCCGAAGTCGGAGAGACAGAGATAGTACGGACTCTCCTTGATACAGGAAAAGTGAAAATCAATGTCAGAACCACGAGGAACTTTCGGGGGCCATCTGGGCTTCCAGGCAATTTTCTTGTTCGAATCGGATGGGATGCTGAGGACCTTCGCGAAGGGGAAGAAACTGATTGTATGGGCTACACGCCTTTGCATTACGCGTCTTCAAAAGGACATACAGCCATAGTGAGGCTTCTCCTGGGCACTGGAGCAGTCGAGCCAGACGCGCGATCCAATGTTGGGCGTACACCGCTTTCCCTCGCGGCTGAAGGGGGCTATGACTCAATTGTGCGCGCATTACTGGATACTGGAAGTGTTGATCCAGACTCAAGAGATGCACAGGGGAGAAGTCCATTTTCCTATTCATTGGGACGAGCTACCTATGAATCAGGCCGAACTTCTATTGTTAATCTTCTACTCGACACTGGAAAAGTAGATCCGGATTCTGAGGATATTATTGGACGCACACCCATCTCTTACGCTGCATCGTACGGAGCCCCAAGCCTCTTGCAACATCTCTTATCCAGAAATGTCGAGCTTCGCTTGATGTCAAAGGATAACAGTGGCAAGTCTCCAATAGATTACGCTCGGAAACGCAGAACAAGTTTACCGACAGGATTCCCGGGCTCCGAGGCATACACCAGCCTCTTGAAAGGGTGGCCTGCAACATCGACATCCAGCACGGCCAGCACAACCAGCACAACCAGCGTTTGTTCCAACCGAGCTACCCTTGGCATCCGTCGAGCGCATCCAAGTGAAGAAGATGTCATGCTCAGCTTTGACGATACCTTTCTATGAAGGAGCTAGCGGTGCTTACAGCAACTATAGCTACTAGCAATGCTAAAATGCACCAAACTTCCGTGCCCATAATTCCACTTGTTGCCAGCTGCTGTAGATTTTCGAATGCTGCATTAAGCATCTCAGTAGAAATTCTGAATTTCTGATGAATGATCAACTGATCTTAACCTCAAAAAATTCCTGTACACCCCAATCCTGGTCAAGAATTGTGCCTAGACCTTAGTTTTGAAGCCTAAGTCGTTCCCGTCCTAAATTATATCCTCGCTCGTCTCGTCGACATTTAAAGCTACCGTCCGAACACAAATATCAAAGTGGTATCCCCTTCGATGAACTACAACATTGACCACGTACAAAGTGAGGTGCTCGCTATTGTGCGTATCCAACCACGACTTTTGTTTTACTGAACCTCGTATAGTGCTGAGGGTGGTGAAGGCGGTTGGAAAAGATCTCCATTCACTCGTCATCTATCCCAGAAATTTTGCTACACGACGAACAACACTCCAGGGTCTCCCAAAAGGTTGCTCATGTATCAGCACAAGGCAAAAAAAGCAGCGCTGCAGGCGCTCAGTCCCACGACAGCCCAGCCACTCCTTATAACAGCAATATTCGTCATTCCCCTACCAGTATCCCAGACCAAATGCCGAAGGGCCCCGTTGAAAGAGTGAAAGAAAAAGGTGAATCCGATCAGCCCTTTAGCGCTGGCTGTCAACAGAGCCGGCCAAGCTGCCACGGTAGCAGCAACGCTTTCTGAACTCAAGTCCCAGCCCAGAAAAGGGGCGGCTGCATATGCTACGAAGAAGGCGTATAAGCCCCCGGAGATTGTGCACCCGGCGATACGGCTCGATATGGAAAGGACGGAAGTGATTTGCGGCCGGTAGATGGTGGCGTGTGGAGATACGGGGCGGCGCAGGCGTTGTTTCTCGAGGATGGTGCGAGATTCCTGAGGATATAGGGACTGGATGGATACGGATCTGCGGAGCATGGAAGTCAATTGCTGGTTGGTGAAGCGAGGGTTGCTGATGTGTTTACCTCGAAGAATGGGTTGTAGCTGTAAGCGGGGAAGTTTGGGGGCCGAGGGGAATGGTGCGGCGCCAGGCTGACTGGATAGTACGTTGCCGGAACATTTTAATGCGGTCTCGATGCTGAATAGAAGGTATGACTGTACTGCTGAGTACCTTGGAAATCCACAGAGGTGTTGGATTCAAAAGGAGAGGTGAACATTTGTAGTGATAAAGCCTTTCGGGTAACTTCGGGCGTTCGGCTACGGTTCAGGACGGTACGGCTTTATATCGAACACAAACGAGCCGTTGTCATCAACCCAGGCATTTCTGGGGAACCCTTGAATCCGAAAAGGGAATGGTTTACGACAGGAGGCTGTCAGCAGCTAGCCGAGCCGTCTCGGCGCCAAGCCTGAGTGTGATTGGAGGGCCCTGGGGACAATGACGTGTAAAAGAAGCTCCATCATTTATCTAATCAATCAATCTAGTCCCGATTGCTTTCTAGAGTCCCCGTTTTCTCAGACTTGCGTTTCCGAATCAGACCTCAGATACATCTTGAATGTGTCCGCATATCCCCCGCCGAGCTTCTCCGTGATTTCGCTGGGGTGTGCAATGTTGAATAGAACCATAACCGCCAACATCAGGCATGCATCGAAGATGTAGAGGAACACCTCATGCTTAAGCAGATAGCCGTTGTTTCCGGAAATGTACTCGATGACCCTGAAGACGGACCGGACAAAGACAAACAAGCTCGCAGCCATCAACACAAAGAAGTGTTTGCGCCACTCGATGTTCGGATCCATGCTGCGGCCAGTGGGCTCCTTCTGCATCCGCATGTAGAAGAGCGTGCTAACGAACATGAAGAAACCGAAGAACAGCAGCTGAACGAAGAGACCGAAGATGACGATCTTCTCGCCCGTGTGCATAGCTGAAAGCGTTCCCATAGCCATGTAGCCGCCGCCGCCTGACTGCGCCAGGAGCGATATGACGTCGCCAGTCACGAAGAGCTTGGTGAGCCATTTCTTAGATATGACCGAATGTTTCTCGCCGTCGGTGACGAGGATGATGCGGCCGAGGACCATGTAGACGGATGCAGCGAAGAAGGCGGGCGCGATAAGGAGGAGCAGGTTCTGTATGATGTATGGGCCGAGGTTCCACTGGTCTTTGGCGGACATGGCGCGGCCAATGTATCCGATGATTTGGCCTGCGGTGGATGGGTGGTTAGTTTTGTGTTGGTTGCAGCAGCCATCGAACGTGGGTGGACTTACAGAAGCCGCCGATGATGAGTGGTATAAAGTACCATGTCTTCGTGCGTATGCATTGCCATAGGTGGTAAGCCGTCGTTATGATGAATGCGATGACGAAGAAGACGGCTGCACCAAGGCTGGGGTGGTAGCGGTAGAAGACGAAAGCATTCGGATCATCAAGAGAAGGGTGATAACTGGAGGACATTTTGAACGAGTGTGATGAATGTTGATTGCAATGAGAGTCGGCTGTAACGAGGCGGTCGTTGAGAAGGAACTGTTCTCAAAATCGAGGCGAAGACGGGTACTTAAGCACCGAGGGCGCCAGGCAATGTACTATCTTTAGGCCTGGACGGCATAGTAGTGTTTCGTATCCACCACAAGAACGCCTCGATCCTTCGACATTTCCGCGAACACCAAAGGCAGCGTGGCCCTGTACTTGTGGACTTTGCTGGAGATGCTCGTAAGACGTTTACACGAGTACGCTTACGATGCTCGCTTAACTGCCCTAAATATCGCCTTGACCATCGAACTACGGATTGACCAATCGGATAACTCCCTGTACGCTTGTTGTTCCAGAAGGACGCACTGCGCCACCTCCCGCTTCAACTTCGTGCCACAAGACGATGCACACATGGACGTGAAAATCGTTTGATGCAGAAGGAAGGACCCACATGTACCGGGAATAATTGACTAGCTGTGGCGTGCCTTTCGGGCTCAGGTGCCACTCGGCCGAATCGCTGATTTTCCCCTTCTGAAGCAGAACTTGGGCGTCGAACCATCCCCACCTATCCCAGCTGCGGATCGCCTTTGACAAGGGTATGAAAAACGGAGACAATCTTGATCTGGAAAGTATAATGCATATACTATATGCAACGCAATAGGCTACTAAGCGAAATCCTGGCCCATATTCTTCGAGCCAAAGAGTACGACGCTGCATTATTTACAGCATTGGTTGATGCCCTTGATATTCTGAAACTTTGAGACTGCAGTACCTTCACCTATGAAATCTATTGAGGCCGTGGTGCTCACGATGGCGGCAACTTGTCTACGTCCGGTGTCACGATAACCGACGAGCTCTTAGTCTTCGGCACATCCTACATCAACACGCCAACCATTGGGGTCTAGGCACAGTGTTCTAGGCATCACCACGACCGTGCAGTCCACCATCTACGGGCGGGGAAATGTGGAATGCCAAGAGTATAGCAGCAGCACGGGCACAGCAACGGGACAACGTCACGCACACGGTCGGCTACATGGAGATGTCCTATGGCGGAATGACCATCACGAGAGGGATGGTTAAACTATACACGCCGCCACCTTACCTCCTCAGCCCGATGATAGTGTTGACGCCAACGGCAGCGAGTGCGCGGGGTGAGGTCTCAGCAACGTAGACTGGTAAGTGCATCTAGTTTTTTCTCGGGTTTCTAGATCCCGGTCGCTGATCAGAGGCGTGCGCATTGCTTCTTCTACCACAGGTGCGGTTTAGGTTAGTGTACCTATCCTTGAGCCCTTTTCTGTGATTTTGGCGATGTAATGATGTCATTGATTCGATAGAATCATTTGCAAAGTAGGTAGTCATTGAGCGATTGGCTGCGTGGTAATCTCGAGTTTGCGTTAAATCATTGGATGGGTTTTCTCCTAGTAAGAAGGCATTCGGCATTTCTCCAAATTCCGGGTCGCAGGGACTATGCATACCCAAGGTAAGCATAGCCTTAGTTTCAAACTTTATTCCATCACTGGTAAGGGTCCTGTCCGTATTGACGTCATTTCGACAATTTGTTAAATGTTATTTTCTCCCGCACCATGGAAAGTGGACAAATTAAAAGTTGCATCACGGCTGGGCGTTTGGGCTTTTATGGTTACAAAGACCACCGACGAACCCAGCGTTTTGTACGCATGAGTCATCGGTCTTTCAGTCAAAAAACACCAAGCCCAATGCAGAATGGCATGTAATGGACGCGATGGCGCACTTCACGTGATTTGGTCGGAACGGCTTCCGGCTCCGCCGTGGCTCCACTTAACTGCCATTAGTCGCACAGTTAGACCCTCAACTACCCTCTTTGAAACCGACGGTGCCCTATCTCCAAGAAGGTTTTGTCGCCTATGTCCGGAGATACTCCCTTCCGAAGGCCCCATGGCTTCTGAATTTCGCCCTCTTCGGCCCGCACCTCCCCCTTCCACATCACAACCTCATCACGACTTGGATCAGTCATCGACGAGAAGGACCCGGACAGTTCGTAAGAATCTGGTCAATGCCGCCTGCGATGGTTGTAGAAAGCGGAAGACGAAGGTGACGAACCTGCGGCGCAACTAACCATCGGATTCATAGGAAGCTGACTAGGGGTGCGAACAGTGCGACGGAGAACGGCCAGTATGCGGCCAATGCCGGAAACGAATGAGCGAATGTGCTTTTGAGACGATCGACTCCGAGCAGACGCGAGCTCAAGCCACGAAATTGAAACTCGAGCAGTTGACGTCCGACTTGAACCACGCAACCCAGATCCTGGACCACTTGAGAATAGGCTCCGATGAAGAAGTCGCACACATCGTCGCGCGATTGAGAGCGAGCGAGACGCCGGCATCGATTGCGGCCTCCCTCGATCCAGGCCCACAAGCATACATCTCGGCCGATAATGCCCACACGGGAGCAGACTCCCTAGCAAGGGTACCTGGCGGCTCCAACTCATACCTCGCTATGCAAGATTACGGTACAGGTGTGTCTTAGCGTTCTTTATTTATCTCTTTCGAAGACTCTTTAACCTCCAAGCGGTCTGAAATGCTGAGCGACTCTTTCTGAACTAGGCCCCAACAACGACCCCAGCATCCGCGGCACCGCGCAGTCCTTTGAGCCCTTTCAAAGTGGAGGAGACAATAGATTCATGTACACGGACTTCCCAGAGCCACATAACTTCCCTTCTTCGATGACCGCGGACACATGGTCCTGGCACCCGGGTACCGATTTCTCTAGTTCCGCTTATGCTCGCGGTGGGAATGACGGGAAAAACGACGGGGATCTTGATGATGGAGTCTCGCAAGCAACACAGCAAAGACGACATAATACAAATTTCCGACCTTTTCCAAGCTACATCAGCAGCTTCGAAAATATTTTCATTGCTTCGGTGCTCGCAAATGGTTTCCCAGAAGTGTGCCAGCACTACCAGCTACCGAGTTCCTCTGGTATGCAATACTACAGTATCCTGTTACTCTGTGTGCTTAGGAACCTACTTCGCCCTGAGCCTGCTTCTAATTATGTGAGCCGGCTCTGCAAATCATTACAGCAGCATGCCAAGACCAGCTGTGCTTTAATCTGGGGATAACGTCGGTATCCAGCGTATCTTGGGTGATCAAACGCCAAGCTGTACCGCGTATGAGATCGCGAAGAGTATTCTGTGCTGGAATATCTTCATGAACAATTCTTTTATGCTACGGGTTGGCAGTCTTTCCTGGTGATCCGTGAAACTGCCATAGAACAGCGAGCAACACAAGCCAGGTTTGGCTCTTCGGATGACTATGCCGATGAAGGCCAATGTGAAGCTCCCATGCCCTCCTTGCTTTGATGAATTACACTTCGGCCCCTTGCGCCCTCTACCACTCTTTTCGCCGCCTTTCCAATGTTTCAGGAAATGGTCCGTTCCACAAAGATGCCGATGGTACACACACCGGAGACGGCCAAGCAATGAATGATCCCTACTCACCAGGTGGTGATCAGATGACCCACACTGCACATCTCCCGCAGTGACCCCCTCTGATGATTTGCCCGTCCCCACAGTCCTCCGACGAACCAATGACTTTCAACCTTGCCTCCCGTCCCCACTCTTGTTGCACACACGTCCACCCACACCTTTCCAACAGGAACAACCCTGGACTTCACCTTTCTTTTCCATCTACGTACTACCAAATTTTCTATCTACCTCGCAATCGCTGGCTTCACATAAGCGTTATCGAATAAGGCCTGGAGATGCGCGTATTTCCCGAAATTGAGCTGGTAAACGGCGAAGATGAGACTTTAGAATCATGGGAATTGAGGCTGACTATCATTTGCTGAAAATGGCCGTGCTGCAGGAGCGAAGTGGTGCCATTCTTCTAACCACCGTTCCTTCCTTGCTTTTAAGAGATAGCTTCTACTGGTTATGTCAGACTTTAGATATACGTGACAGACGCGCATCACTAGTAGTAAATTTTAATCCAAGGTACAGAGCCCCCTTGGCATAGATGGCGCGGAGATGGGACTGCTGCAACTTTTATTGGAGAAGCTTGATTGCCTGGTCAGCCAAGGATATCATTGATATGGCTTTATTCCTGAACAACAGGGCTGAGAAGACCCACTGTCGTAGTAACTGTGACTAAATACATCGGGAAATACGAAATGGAAATTGTCAGCCTGTTTCCAGACTGGTGTCACTATATTGGAGTCTCATAAACCCCCTTCTTTGTCCCCTTCTTTATTACTTCAACGCTGACTTTAAGGGTAAAAAGAATAATGATATTATCACAAATGAGATTCCTTAATCTGTGCTAGACTTACTTTTTTATCTCATAGTTTTCAATAACATTAATTCGTAAAATATCAAGAACCAAAGAGGAGCGTGCGCAGACCTTTGAACATCGTTGGGTAAGAATGTGTTTGAACTGAGGTACGTCGTATGATCTTTATTTATCAACGACAGCCTGCACAATCTATTAAAATCACGTGTTGCTTACAGAGGATGAAACTTCGAAGGTGAATTGTCAATTTGATTGGTCGGAAATTGGAAAGCAACTCGGTGGGTATCTCCGCATTAAAAAAGCCTAGTTCCAAAACACTTTGCCGACATGCATTGGTGTGCATATCTCACACCATATCAACCCTGCCATGGGCTTTATTACCGTTCTCCGTCCTCTGAATTATCCTCTGTGTACTCTCCGTGCTCTTGCTCCGTAGCTCGTGGATGCTTTCCACCTTATAGGTACTCGTGATGATGATGTCATCTCCGTCTACAGCTCCTGGCCACTGAGTTTCGCTATCTTCTCTGTTGGCCCTGCTTGCTTTCGAGACCGTCACTCCTCTGTCAACGGAGTCGAGCGGCATGCTATTCCCTCGGCTACGGCCCCGGCCGGCGTGCGACCGGCCTCGAGAGGTGAAAAACTTATTCCAAAAGGATAGGGCGGATCGATCGCTCCCATATCCGAGAATCTTCGGCGCGTATTGTTTTGCGAGAGGCTTGAGCGTGACGATGCATTGGCACATGATACCGACCATGATCTCAATGGACCTAACAGGTGGAGACGCAATCATCAGTCAGAAGACCCTTGACAAACATGGAGACGAGAGTTACTTACGACCAGTTGCAAACTTTCGCTTGCTCAAGCGTGAAGTCGACCTTTCCGGGTAGCCTCTGGATGATGACAAGACGCACGATACTGGCGACGACGACGCTGCGGATGGCGTTAGCTTCAATACTGATTTGCCGTGTCCTGTTAGAGCCTTACAAAGAGCCACCGGCCAGGACCAGTCCGACAATCACACGCTGTCCAACCGGGAGTTGCAAGTTATGGATCATGGGAATAGGCTACGTTGATTAGCATCTCTTGTTTTGTCTTGTGAGAGGTTGCCTTGCCATTAATATGATGATTGTATCGGTTACGATATTTGCGATTGCCTGTGCAAGAGCCAATGTTGCAATGCAATCTGCCTTTGTTGGATCTGTAGGCTTGCATCCTGCGGTGGTCTACAAGAGGTTAGCTGAGAAGAGACTCGGTGGGTTTGGGGCGACGGACAATGAAGGTAGTCGCCAGAGTGTAACCTAGGATGATGAGGAGGAGAACGTATATGGCAAGCCGGAAGAATTTGTCCGGGTTGACGTGGCGGTATCTGTTTATGTGTTAGATGTTGTCGGCAAAGTATGGAAGAAGATGCGGCTCACGTGAGTAAGATAGAGAGCTTTGAGAGCATAGGGGCCCAACTGCATGGAAATGAGTAAGAGTATTCAGTCAGCGGGTCGGAATTCTAGGTACGGTACCAGTATGTAGTGACCACTGGTATGCTCCACTGTGACCTGTTTAGTACGGACAATGAAACTCGGGATAGGGATTTTCACTTCGGCATATTTGACAACTTGTGCGAGGCTGACATTCCACAGATGATCGCCGAAACCATATTGCATCCCTAAGGCTGTCAGCACGTTTCTCTGAGCAATTCAGGACGGAAGAGCAAAGCCTACATTGTACACAGCAGATGATGAAGCCGATTCCCATGAGCTGTTGTTTTATTCTTAGCTTACGCGAAGTGGTGTGGAAACAGCAGAATTACCCATGCCGCTACCACTGCATCTACTTAGAGTCAGCCTGAGTTTAAATTCATGGGCCATTCATATTAACTTACAATCATCCAATCCGACATGCTTCACTATCACTGCGCGGGTCCACATCCTCAAAGCCACGGCGATAGTGGCGCCGGCTGCGACACCACTGGAAATGATGATGAAGTCCCTCTGGACCGAAGTGATCGGCCCATCAAGGTTAGAGGTCTCGCCTGCCGGGGCCGGCATGGCGGGAGTGTTTTCCATGTCCATGTCAGCGGTGACGGGCCTGGCCTTCGGGAATCTCTTGACTGAAAAAAGAGCGGAAGATGGCGGAGCGAAGGTGCACGAGTACAAGAGGGAAAGGAAAAATGAGGGCAGGGCAAGGCCCTCTGACACAAGCACATGAAAGGAGACGCGGGATATAGGCCTTACCGAATAGTCTGAAAATATCCGATCTACCATGGCACGACGTCGAGCAACGTTTGGGAGCCTCCCTTTGAAACGGCCATCACCAAGGGGGTTAAAGATCCGGCCCGCTGGACAGGATTCATGGCCCTGTTCAGGACGCGTACATGGGCCTCTCAGATAGCGGGGTCCGAGTCAGAGGTACTGCCCAGACGGGGCTACGGTATCTCGCCTAAAAAAACGCTACCTGACTCTCGAATCCTACTATTGAGGAGCGAGCTATATTTTCCCCTGTTGCACGACCGTTTGAACCGTTCTTCTTGCAGCGGTGCGGGCCGAAAGTATGTGTAAACAACGGCGAAAATCAAAGAAGATCCCTGATTGGTCAGTGAACTTCTGCAGCCAACGAGTCAAGTAAACGCAGGACCACGCCATTCTACTCGGCACCGCTACAGCCAAAATGCAAAACAAAGGATTCAATTGGCTCTTGCGTGCTACCCAGCAGTGTGGCGCCCAGGATCCTGCGGCTCGAATGGTCCCTTATCTGGTAACCCAAATGCAGATTAGACGCATAGCCCCCACGAGGCGAGCGGCACAGCTATAGAGCGCGCGGCCCCAGCTCCCGACTCAGTCTCGTGTGTCTCAGCACATCCCCCTTCGAGTCTCTCGGAATACCGGGACCAAGACTTCCCGGGCCGCGCTCGTATGCGTTGATAAAGAAGCCGAACCGACAAAGCGTTCCCGCCCTGAATCGGCATTTCAAAACAGATATTCTTTTTTCTTTTCTCTCGGCCCCAAGGAAAGACAAGACATGGGCGCGTGGGGCTCCGGTTTGCTCGCGCTCGTCGCGACTGCGAGCGTCTCGGGCGTGTTTGCACACCAGCTGTTCTTTCGCCGTGTTGATGTCGACAACCATCCGTTCCTGCTGCTCACCGCCTCATTCGCGCTGTATTTGGCGCTAGCGGCATTTCTGCAGGCTCAATACGCCCAGTATACCTCGATACTCGCTTCTCATGGCGTGGCTTTTCTCCTCATGTCATCCTTTGTGACATCGATATGGGCCAGCATGTTGACATACCGAGCGTTCTTCCACCCGCTGAGCAAATTTCCTGGGCCTTTTTCCGCTCGTTTGTCCAAGTTCTGGGCTGTCAGGCAGGCACTCCAAAGCGGGTTGAAATGGTACAAGGTGGATGCCGCGCTGCATGAGAAGTATGGTGACTACGTCCGCACTGGTATGCTAGTATCCTGCATGATCAAATATGATGTGAGAATAAAATCTGACTTCAGAACGTTGCAGGTCCTCGGGAGCTTTCTATCCGTGATCCCAAAGCGCTGAACCCCATTTTGGGATTCACGTCAAAGACGTTGAAAGGCCCATTCTACGATGGCATGGAAGATTCTGTAAGCACTACTCGGGACAAAAAGCTCCACAAGTCAAGGCGTAAGCTCTGGGACACTTCGATGAAGCAATGTAAGCAGCCACCTTCTCATGTAACTGTTTCAGCTCACTCACTCCTATATAAGTGCTCGCCACGTATACTCCCCAGCTCGAACAGTTCACCGACATCTTGCTCGAGCGCATTAGCAAGAATGTTGGAAAGCCGGTTCCTATCAACGACTTGGCGATGCACTACAGCTACGACGTCATGACTCAGCTTGCCTTTGGCGAGCCCGGCGGCTTCGTGGATGGAAGCGCTGACGACGTGGCTACCGATATGCTCGAAGGAATGCAGAAGGGTGTCGATGCTATTGGAATTCTCTGCCAAATGCCTTGGGTCCTCGGTATCTTGATGGCTCTGGCAACGGTGATCCCTACGCCGATGAGCACGTTCAACGGATGGGCAGCGAAGTCATTGGAGCGCAGAATGAAGGTACGTATTCTCCTCTGCAACACGCAGAAGGAATGCAGAAAAGAGGGACAGCAAAACTGAATGTATTGCGGTACAGATGAAGAACCCAAAGCCCGACCTCATCGGCCACCTCATCGCAGAGACAGCACCCGACGATAAGAAGGGCCAACACATGCTCTTCACAGACTCCCGTGTCATCGTCAGCGCCGGAAGGTCAGTCTCTTCCCTGGCCCCTAAGAGGTATTCAAACTCACCGCAATCTCCACAGCGACACAACCGCCACCGCCATCACCGAGATCCTCATCATGCTGGCCCTGCACCCCGCCTACGTCGCCACCCTCCGCGCCGAGATGGACCCCGTCTTCGCCACCGAAGGCGCGTACTCGTGCCAGAAGACGTACCCGGTGCTGGACTCGCTGATCAACGAGACGCTGCGGCTGTACCCGCCGGTGCTGTTCGGCTCGCCGCGCGTGACGCCTCCGGGCGGCCTCAAGATCGGCGACGTCTTCGTGCCCGAGGACACGGTCGTGTACGTGCCGGGCTGGCAGCTGCACCACGACGCGCGCAACTTCCCGCAGCCCGACGACTTCATCCCGGAGCGGTGGACGACGAGGCCGGAGCTGCTGGTGAACAGGAGCGCGTTTATTCCGTTTTTGCTTGGTGAGTGTTCTTTGCCTTCCTTTCTTTCTTGACTGGTCTCTTTTCTGGTTTTATTGTTTCTTAATCTGCTTTTCCATTTGAGCTTCAAAGCATGACCTGGCTGACTTACCCCTTTTTCTGCAGGAGAGAACAACTGCCCTGGAAAGCCCCTCGCCATGATGGAGATCCGCTCTGTCATCGCAAGGACCATCCACGACTACGATGTCAGCTTGCCCGAAGGACAATCATTGACAGAGAAGGGCTTTTTCGACGGCGTCAAGGATCATTTTATTGCCGGTGTGCCGAAGCAAAGCCTCGTTTTCACTAAGAGAGTCAGGTAGGGTAATCGAGACTAATGCGATCGGATGAGGATCTTGAGATCGCAGTGGAGAGGTTTCTCAAATGTAAATTGTGGTTGGACAGATTTTCGCCTCGGCTTGCCTGAAGCGATACGCGAGGCATGCTCAAGACACTAAAACTGCACAGTGCAAAGACACCAAAACTGCACAGTGCAAAGACACTAAAGCCACACAGTGCAAAGATACCTTCTAGAACATGCCCCACATAGAGCCTAGGCAACAGTGCGTCTTCATTTTGGTTGTATATATTAAACAAGACATTGTTGGATCAATTTTAAGTAACAAAATATCGACACACTCCATATCCAATGGCCAGCCGCGAGCATCATGTCCTGCAAATTCCAGAGCTCTTGGAGCTCATCCTGGCCCAACTTCCAATGAGAGATCTCCTACTCGCGCAACGCGTATGCCGGCGCTTCAACAACCTCATCCAAACCTCAATCGTCCTCCAACAAGCCCTCTTCTTCCGCCCGCTCCCCAAACCCGCCACCGCAAACCCAGCAACCACGCCCAAGCGCCCGTCCTGGCCCCCGTTCGAGCCCTCATTCTCGCTCCCATTCCCGGTCTCACTCCCCTTCCCACCGCCCATCAGCAATCCCGCGGCGGCGGCCGCCGCCGCCGGATCCCGAAAGCAGCAGCAGCAGAAGAACCAGAACCACCCGCTCCCCGAATGCGCAGGGCAGAACCCTCTCCTCGTCGCGGCCTTCCCGCCGTGGTTCAGCCGCAACATGTCGGACCTGAGCTACACGACAGACCAGTGCCACTTCTCGCGCTTCAAGGACCTGCCGTTGGCTGCCGGCGGTGCGGCGCGGCGCGACGCCTTCCTGCGGCCCGAGGCGTCGTGGCGGCTGATGATGGTGACGCAGCCGCCCGTTTCCGTCATGTCGGTCGTGCGCGTCACGGTGCACGCGCGGATGACGACGTACGAGGAGGTCGAGGTGAGGTTTCCCGCGCCGATTGGGCTGACCATGGGCGTGCTGTACGACCTCACGTGCCAGCTGGTGCTGTACCAGAATGGCGGCGAGTTTCGCGTGCAGTGGAGTAAGGATGGGGGACATATCTCGCTTATTGTGATGCGCACGGCGTCTGGTGTGGTTGGGGTGGAGTATATGAACTATATCAGCCGCGCGTATGAGGGAGTGCCTTTGGATTGGCCGTCGTAGGATCGGATTTCTGAAGAGGAAGAGGCGGACTTGTAAGAGCCAGTTCTTGTAAGTATAATTAATCTTCGTAATGATAGAGATGTAGAAGCGGCTATTTCACTAGTAGATGGTGAATGTGTAGATGGAAAATTGCTAATTCTAGCTAGTCGCCGCCGAAGAGCTCGTACAAAGATTACGGAAGTAGGAGACTACAAGTCTGAGGAAAAATTTAGGGAGTTCACCTGGGCAAACTTTTCCTGAGGCCATGATACGGAGGAAGTTCGATTAGCTAACAAACATTCTTTCTGTGCGATTACAGGAAAGAAAGGTTCGGAATATTTTCGCAGAAAGCAAGCCGCTGAAAGAGAGGATTGGTTGATTACAGTCCCCTCTCGCGGCCGATGGCTAGCGTGGATTTATTTTTTTTCTCATATCATGGGTAGGTAAAGTTATCATCCGGACGAGAATGTCGAATTTAAAATTTTATATATGCGTCCGGACGATAGCTTTAACTACCCATATATGTTAACTTCTCTAAGGTAGAGCTGGGGTATACTTACGTTATATTCTACACCCCTGCTTTTCTTCGCGCTAGCTATCGGCCGCGAGAGGGGGCTGTAGATAATTTGTAAGAATTAAATGTGAAGATATTTGATAAGGTGGAATCTGTGTACTACTAAAATCCTCTGCACTAAAGGGGCCGTAAGGATTTAATGGGGCTGCGAACGAACAATTGGCTGGATTAGTATCTGCAGCCTTAGGCATCCTCTGGCACGATCTTTGAACCCAAGTAATTACATTGGTGAACCACTACACTTTAATGCTCTAGGAAAGTAGATTTTCTCGTGGGTATTACTTCATTGGTAATCTGGCCCTACTCTTGAGAAGAAATAGTTTTGATCTGGCTTTGAAATACGTTCTCAAGATTTGCGCATTTGCGCAAATCTGCTACGAATATCCCTTTTCGGAAAAGGTTCGGGGCATTCACCCAAGCCTTTGATTGGCTGAACATGCTGACGCGATCAGGGCAAGACCGAGGTCGTGTAACATGCGAAAGATTCAAAACAGGCAGCAGCCTTTCGCTTCTGCCTTGTAGCACCGCCAACTCATCTTGCCTTTATCGCTGCGTAGACTAGCATCTGATACACAGCCTGCGCCCAGGAATCGTCCACTCTCTCTTCCATGTCTACACCCCTTCTCAATAGGTATCAATGTCCAACAACATGAATGCGCGTTTTAGGGCGTTAGTCTTCGGAAGCCGGAGACGAAGCCATATAAAAGTCCCTCAATTCGATCCAGAGCCTCCGCCACCATCTATCGAGAGTTTAAGAACAATTGTCGAAGCTGGGCATGCACCAACTCGTGTAAGGATTGACTTTCGTAACTATTTCAATTATTTCTTACTAACCACATGGCCAGATCTGCGCACACTGCGGGGAAACCTTTTGTGACGAAATTGAGTGGAAGGTGTGGATACTCCCCGATTGACTCACGCAGTAATCTCATCGGAATAGGAACATCACACACATTGTCCTGATAGCAAAAAACCGATCGAGCGCTTTGCATTCTTCCAAAACGGATTTATTGCCCCACGCCCAAGCGAGGATGATCCAAAGGTATAGAGAGCAAGCCCAACATTACAGCAACCCCGCAATAGCCTGTGCTCACAGGGAAACATTTTAGGCACACACCCAACTCCCACATGAAGAAGCGATTCGGCCTGTCTCCAGAGAGTCCTGTATGAATAACTCGGGGCTCAGATTATCTCGAGATGCCGTGTTGGATCACCCACTCCCATTCCACTGCAAGTTGAAGCCGGAAGACAATGCTAAGGTCTGTAGCAAATATCCTCTGGTTTGTTTCACTCAAATGTTGGCTGGAACCATTCTGACTCGTACTTTCGCTCATATAGGCCAACGTCAAAGTCAAAGAGGGACGTACGCCAGATAATTCAAGCATCCCAGGGAGACCCACGGAGTGCAGCTTGACATCAGGCCAAAAACAGCATTCCGAAAAGCCAACTTCGCGATCATTGAGTACTGAGGCTATCTGTAGCTCTCATCATGCCATTCTTCAGCAAGAAAAGCTCGGACAGACTGAATATCACTCCGACCTTCTTCACGCACCGCTGGGAAATCATTCGATGCACAATGAGCTGCTTGAGCCGATCGTTACCGACTTCATCAGGGAAATGCTTGATGCAGCCATTTCATCTTTTGAGATGGGCTTTTCTCGAACTTTCGATACCTACACTGAAGCTGAATCTGACCTGGAAAGTAACGGATTCGAGGACTACGAGGGAGATACTGAGCAACGACTCCCAAGTAGATCCGTAGATGCAGCTTCGAGCATCTGTATCCAGCCGCACTTCCTGGACACAGACGAGAAAAGCATACGGACAACATCATCCAACACGCCTTCTGAACTGTTCATCAGGATCAGTTCATCAGGATCTGGGAGCTCAAGCCGGGCCCCCAGCTCTAGCGGAGAAAAGAAGGGCAAAGGTCCATCCAGGGCTTCATGTGAGGATCCAAAGAAACGAAGGCGGAGAGTCTCGTCGTTTAATAGTGGAAACGACCAAGAGGATGGTAGAGAAAGCGACGAAGATGAGCATGTAGAGCGACGGAAGCTCCCAGATTCATGCACCAACGGAAAGAATTTGGCCTGCCCATTCTATCAACGACGTCCACAGCCGCATCCAAAATGCACGGCTTGTATCCACCCAGGCTTCAAGACAATAGCACGTTTGAAGTATGTTTGTCCTTGTTCCAGCTCATACATCAGATTTTCATGCTAAACTTTCACCAGGGAGCATCTCTATCGTCAGCATTATCGAATATCATGCCTACGTTGCGGGCAGAATTTCGAAGAAGAGGACGAGCTGAAGATTCACTCAAAAGCGAAGGTTGCATGCGAGAGTACCGACGAGGAGCCAAGCGAGGAATACATGACTACTCAGCAGAGAGATCAACTTCGAAGTAAGAAGCGAAAGGTTGGTCAAGACACGCTTGAGAAGAAGTGGGAGGGCATCTACCAGCTTTTGTTTCCAGACGACATGCCACCACTACCCTCCCCATGTAAGTGCGACGAGATTCAGGCCTTCCTAAGATCACAGTGAATAAGTGATTATTCAGACTGACGCTATTCGTAGACTGTGAGCCTACTGTTCCACGTCCGACTTCTTCCTCTTCATCAAACATGGCGGATTTCCAGGATTTCTGCTTTCAGAAGCTACGCTACCTGCTGATGGATAAATTCCAATCAGACCTGCGCACCTTGGAGCCAGTTGTTCAGGCACGATTGAAGGACAGCATGGATGAGATCTTACGTGAAGCACCCGCCCAGATCCACAGGCAATGGGAAGAACAGCGCCACGCATTGGCTTCACCTAATAGCCAAGGGAACAATCAGGCGAGCTGCAATGCCAGTAAATCTGCGAGCAACAATAAAGCAGAAATCGATTCTGCCATCACGCAAGCTCAACACACAGAGCATGGGCAGATTAAACAGCCTGATCTTGGTGCACCGACAGCAGAAGGCGGGACCCAAGGTACAATTGCTATTCCAGGTCTCAGCGAGCAACCCAATGATCTTTCTGAAAGTCACAATGAGACACCCGATATCTGGGGCTCTGAGGGTTTCAACAAACCGCTCGTGGATCATGCAGGTACCGCGGCTATGAGCGCCGATTTGGACCTTGAAAAACAGGCGCAAATATTCCCTCAGATTTCTGAAGACCCTTTCATTCCACTTGACACTGCTCTCCTGATGGAATGGGACAGTTCGTTCTTGGAACCTCTAAACTTCGGTACTGATATGGACACGGCAATCATGGACAAATCCGCTTCGCAACTACCTGGACGCAGGAGTGACTCGCCATTGGAACCTCTCCTCCAGAAAAGACCAGAAAAGGATTACTACCCCCAAAATGGCTCCTACTTCTACTTTGAAGGTCCGGGAACTATGGTAAATGCAGAGATCGAAGAACTCACCAGCGATCTATGGGACTTATACAGCAGCACAGCACAGCACACTGCGGGTCACCATAATCTCTGCCCCATATTCTTAGGCGAGGCAGAAAGTCATCAGACAAGAAATTGTAATGGAAAAATGGAACAGCCACACCTATCCATAATTGAGGTTCTTGAAGAACACGAGGACGGTAGCTTTTTACCTTCGCTATGTCCGCAACCGAATCCAAACGTGTCAGGGTCGAATGGATCTTGAAATATCCAAAGTCTTGAGTGGATTTCTATGACAAAGATCTCTATGATTCCTTCATGAAACCTTCCTTTAGCTGAGACGTACCAAAACAATTCATTTGATCAGTCACAGGCAAATGCAGTCTCAATCCCCTTATGTGAAGCACACATCACGCTTGCACATAAGATCTACGCTTTAAGGTAGTCTACAGTCTGCCAAAGAAGGCTTAAAAGTTAATCTTGTAAGAGTATTATGACTCAACGCGTAGTTGATGGCATCCGCCAGGGACGTTACCAATCCTCACGAATGCACCTTTCACTTCCAGGTCCTCTATCGCCACCCCATCCAAAAACACCTTTTCATCTTGCGCATCTCCCCCAAACAACGGCACATAAACCGTCCCCACCAACCCCTCCGGCGTCTCAATCCTCGCCTCCCACACCACACTCCTGCCTTGCTCCCTCCCCGCCTCCTCCTCCACACCCGACGACGACACCCACCACTCAACCCCCCACCACCCCCTCACAGTCCTAAACCCACCCTTAACCTCATTAACCCCACTCCCCACCACCTTCGGCCAAACCACCCACTCCCCCTCCTCCCCCTCTTTCCCCCCGATATCCCCAACATCCACCCCCCTCACCGCCCTCACCCCGACCACCTCCGCCATAAGCGCATAAACCGGCCCCGTCGCAAACGCATGCGCATGGCTAATAAACCGCGGCGCGTCGCCGTAGAACCCGTACGCGAGGCTGCCGTTCACACTACTATACCCCTCGACGAGCGTCGCGTTGCTGAAGGCGCGCAGCATGTAGCCCCACTGCGTGCGCAGCAGCCGCAGGGCCGGGGCCGCGTCCCCCCCGTCGACGGCGGCGGATGCTTTGAATTGCGCGAGCAGCTCGTGCGAGGAGACAAAGGGCGAGACGGCGCCGGGGAGTTCGGGGGCAGGGGCGCCGTAGGGGGTTAGGCGGGAGGCGAGGGCGGCGGCGATGCTGGCGGTGGTGCGGTTGTTGACGAGGTCGGGGTCGACGAGGTCGAAGAGGATGGCGAAGGCGTTGCCGTCTTGCGGGTGCAGCAGGCGGTCGGTGGTCGTGTTGTCGCGGTAGAGCGAGGCGGCCGGGTCCCAAAGGTGGGTGTTGAAGGCGGTTTTGACGCGGGCGGCGGTGGCGAGCCAGCGGAGACGTGGTGCTGCGGTGGTAGTAGTGGTGTCGTTCGACAGGAGGGTGGAGAAATGGGCGGCGCGCGTGAGGGCGTGGTGGTACAGGGCGTTGAGGGCGGCGTTGGTGCCGCCGACGCCGTCGCGGCCCCAGTCGGAGGGCTTGGTGCCGTTGAAGAGGCCGATCGCCGGGTCGATGTATTGGTAGGTGGCTTCGAGGGCGCGGACGACCTGGGGCCAGCGTTGGTGGGCGAAAGGGAAGTCGTCGGTGATGAGGACGTAGTCGATGAAGTTGATGATCGTCCACAGGTTGTACGTGTCGGAGCTCCAGGCCTCGAAGCCGGCTGGGTCCAATCAGCAAATGATGCTTACGTTGTGGATTGAAGGGCTTACCGAGATCACCGTACTCGGCGAAGAAGTCTCCAAACGGAGAACCGGCGTAGGGAAAGTATCCGGATACGGGATCCTGCAGAACCATGACCGCGATCAGGAGATTCTTCAAAGCTCGGAGATTGTCGTAGTTCTGCGACACCAAAGCGCTTCTCAATGACACACTCATGTCAGCTGGCCACGGATTCCTGTCCCTTTTGGCTCCCTCTCCCATTACTACGTCCGTTGGATCGACTCCCCGCACCACCGCATCTTCCGCCCAACCACCACCGGTGACGGTGTAATTGTGATTGACCAACGAGTCGGCGCGAATCTGACACAGCTGTAGCGTATAGACACCGGCATGCCAGATTCGGTTGAGTAGATCATCGTCGCTCCAGAAATAGCCCGTGTATTCGCCAAGTTTGCTGTCGTCCTTGATGTTCGGCTGCGGCGTGAAGTAGACGTGTTGGAACTGTAACTCGACGCTTGTCGAATCATCTGCTTTTGGGCCGAGCGAAAAGGTGAGGTACCTGAATCCTCCTCGTCCCCATTTGCGCGGCATGGAGAAATTTCCGGGCTGCATAGGGATGTACACGGTGCCGTCCGGGACGGTGAAATAGGTCGACCAGTCCGAGTCCGGGCCGATGAAGGCAGCAGACTCACTGTATGAGACACCAAGGCCTTGACAAGATGAATTGCATTCTAACGACGGTAGATTGTACGTCTGGCAAACATCACCTTTGCATGCTGAGCGCCGGAAATGCAAATGAGGGATCCCGCCCGTCTCGCGGCCAAAGTCGAGCGTGATGGAGGCATTGGGGCCGCTCAGTGAGTACACATCAGCTGCACGGTAAGATTGGCCTGGCACGGCACCAGTCACCTTACCAGAAGTCTGCCAAATAGACACAGGCTCAATGATGCGGGATGCGGGAGAGAGAATGTATTCTTCTCCAGGCACCGCCGCCGAGAGGAGAGGGAAGAGCGCGACCACCGTGAGATGCATGGTCGTATGATACGTATGTCTGGACTTTCTCTCTGGGAAGGTGCTTTTCTTGTACATCAAATGAGCTTCACAGCCAATGAGGTCATTGTGGGACTGTGGTGACGGTGCGGGGTTCGCGCTAAGCCGCCATCGGAAGCTGAGACGGGTACAGTAGCTGCATTAAGCATTTCCAAGCGCCCGTGGATCATTGCAGCCCGAGACCGGCTTCGGTAGATCCTAGCGACGAAAATGATAGATAGGATATGCAAGGGCACACCCTGAAGAAATGCCCAAGGCCGTCAAACTTGATGCACGTACAATCGGGCATACGGAACGAACCGGGGACACCAAAGGATTCCGCCGGTAGCTTGTACCTTTTTTTGTGCCTATAACTTGCAAGTTAATGGCCCACTCGACGAATGACTCTCTAGACCACCACACCACCCCGTTTCCGCAAGAAGTGCAACCAAAGCATAGGGATATATTTGGATGAAATGTCAAGCATTTCGCGCAAAGACTTTCAAAGACGCTCATGCAAGGGTGTTTTCGCCAATAAGGGAACGCTTCTGCACGTATGCCTCAGATTCCGATTGGCCAGGCTTCCCATCCCCTCATTTTTATGCGCCAATTAATTCTCGAGAGGGAGCTGAGTAAGGCTGGCGACACGTCACAAGCCGAGGCTTTCTGCTCCGCCGAATCTTCAGCTGGTTATATCTTGCCTCGTCACCAGATCAACATCAGCTGCGCATCCCACACTAAGTCTCTTCGGGTTTGGACACCACGCCATGACCTTACATAGCGCCCGCAGTATACTCGCTCCGAAGAGTGCGACGACACATGTTGGGGGGATAGAGGTTAGCTTCATTGACAAGCGCGCGCCCATCTGGAAACCAAAACGCGATTCTTACCAAAAGATAAGACGTCATGTATGAACCAATGCCTCAAAACTATCGTCATCATTTCAGTTCTGATTGTATTCGAAGAGATGCGAGTTCTGTCAGGACACGTTCATCCACAATAACAGCCGTACCGTAAGAACCACTTTTTCATAATACTTTCGGATAGCTGATGAGGGCAGAGACATATTCGCGAGCGACATAACCCCGATGGAAAGAAACCCAAGTTCGCTTGCCCTGAAGAAGGGTGCTCCGCGGCGTACGCTAGGATTGGTAATTTAGAGGTACTTGGTAAAGATCTTACCTATACCCTACAATATGCTAAATCAATGAACGTATCAGAAACACGTCCGGGAGAGACACGAGGAGCAGGCGGAGAAAGTCAAGATCTGGCAAGAGCAACACCAACCATCTGCTCCCCCATACGGAGGCGGAGCCGATCACGAAGAAGGCCATACTTCACCGTCTGATAGCGATGGCCAATTGCACACGCCCGACACTGACCCAGTTGCTCCCTCCAGGAACTCTTGGTTGGACGAGCAATCCAAGCTTGCGTCAGCTGAACAGCCTGTTTCTCTAGACGAAGTACCTACCATGGACCCCAGCACGCTTATTCCTGATACGGTGATTGATCCAAGTCTTGAAGGCTTCCCCGGATTACGGCTCGACAATCCACGTGCAATGCTTCCGGAGGCCGAAAAGACCGAAGAGTTTCTCCAATCATCTGAATATGCCTCTTTTCCTCTTGATCCACTATGTATGCAGCAATGGAGCTACTCCTCGTCTGGATTGTCGTCTTCTCTTCTCGATTATCCAGCTTTAGATACAGATATGGCAACCAGCTTCGACAGCCAGATTGCAAATGGAGACAACATCGTAACACCTCCCTTTCCGATTGACCGGGCGGACGAGATAGCATTCCAAGATGTCATGCTAGATCATCAAGTTTTGAATGCAATGGGAATCGCGGAAGAATCCAGTGACCAAGCAATTCGAAGTTTCGAGGGATATGGTGAAAGTGGCTTATTTTGATTTCTATCACTACTGTGTGTAATTTCATGTTCGCATGGTTAATAACCCTCTTTCCTACATCGTCTCCGGGTTCTAAGTGATGCTTAGAATGCAGACTTAACGGGAAAGAGGGGGAAGAAAGTCCATGCCCTTCTGGGGAGGTTTTGTTTTCGGGGATGTGTATAACCGAGCGACTGCTTCTACAACAATTTGCCAACTCAGCTTAGATCATCCTCATTCCAATTTCAGTGATTGCTTTTACGGGCGTGAATATGTTGAATGATCACAACGCCAAGGTGAACCACTTAGCCATTATGAGCCACGTTCCATATCTGGCTTGATCCGTAGGGGAAATAATTGTCAATTGTTGGAATGTGAACTGGATATCTCAATCATGCGGAACATGTCAAGGGTCCGTTGTGGATCGGCTTTGCCCTGCTGGAAAGAAGACAGGATCAAAAGGGCTTGGAAGCATCACTTGTAGGATATAAAATACGGGTTGTATGAAAGCAAGTATCTGGTGCAGGTTGTGCAAAATCAGTAATTAAATACCGGAATATCAGGTACGGCACTACAACTGTATATGTTGTCACGAACTGGGGCCCTCCACTTACCTTCATATGATTGAAGCAGGTGAGCTGACACAAACACAGTTAGAACTCACTGGACACCTGCCTGCAGTATAGTGGACATCGAATGCGTATTGTTTCTCATATAGCTTTTATTTCATTTTCCGGGTATCCCAAATCCTCCCCACCGTCCCATCCAACAACACACGCACTTACCAAGCCCTCCTCCTGCCGAACACCCTCAACCTCTTGACACCACCATCAGGAATAATGACCAGCTTGACGTGCGTGTACTGCTTAACCGCCACATCCTTCAAATCCGCCGCCTCAAACTCATGCTCCTCATCGGGCCTCGCGGCCGTCGGCTCCAGGATCTCGACCCAGTTCGAGTCGTCATGGCTGGGGTCGTGGCTGCCAAAGTCACCAGCAAAGATCTGGAACTCCTTGGGGAAGTTGCCGCGGAAATGCGCCGTGTCGACGACGACGCGGTCGATCTCGCCGGGGGTGCCGAGGCGGACGACGACCCAGTCGATGTGCTCGCCGCGCGTGCGCTTCGTCTCCCAGCCGTCGCCCATGTCGACGCCGCGGCCCGGCAGCAGCAGGTTGTCCTTGGTGCCGAAGTGCTGGTCGGAGCAGGAGACGGCCACGCCGCCGTTCTTCGCCGCCGCGAGGTCGAAGACGTCGTCGGCGCCCTCGGGGAAGACGGGGACGGGCACGCCGAAAGCGCGGAAGCGCGCGATGCCGCCATCGGGGAACATCTGCAGGCGGACGTGGGTGTAGGGCTTCTCCGTCTCCTTCTCGAGCTTCCAGGCCTGGCGGCACGAGGGCCCGCACTCCTGCTTGGGCAGCACCGTCTCCCAGCCGCCGAAATCGGGATCTTTCACCATCTCGTCGGCCTCCTCGTTGGAGCCGGCGAAGAAGGCCTGCACGGCGATCTCCGGAGCGTGGTTGCCGCTGAAGTGCGCCGTGTCGACCTCGAAGCCGCGGAACTTGCCCGACGCCACGCCCAGCTTGATGACGACCCAGTCGAACTCGTTGGGGTTGTGCCGGCGCGTCTCCCAGCCATCGTACCATGCGCCCGCGTGCGTGAAGACGCCGACCTTGCGGATGGGCGCCGTGGGGGTCGTCAGGTTCTCGGCGGCTGCGAACCATTCGTCGGAGACGGCGAGGATTTCCGAGCCGAGGGGCTTGGAGATGAGGTCTGCAGGAGCGCGGGTTTGTTAGGTCATTGTGACGTCGAGGTGGGAACTGGGACGGGACAGAGAAAGAGGAGAACGAGGACAGCGGAGAGGGGGGCTATGCGGGGCACGAGAAGACGGGATGGAGGGAGAAAGGATGTGAGGTTGGGGAAGGAAAACGCACCAATGCTGTTGCCGGAGAAGACCTTGTCAAGCTCCTCATGGGCAACTTTCTGGATCGGATCGCTCGAAAAGCCGAACATGGTGGAATAGTCTCAGATAGGACAAATGCGAATAAACAAAGGATATTGTTCGTCTGTGGGGGTCGCTCAGCGCGAAAATTATGCTTGGTAGAGAAAGGAAGATAGAGTCGAAACGGAAAACGGCAGAAGATAGGGAGCCGGTGGGAATTAATATATAAAGAAACTCTAGAAGAGAAAAAAGGGTCCCTGGCCCAGGCTTTCCGATGGCGGGGCAGCAGCTAAGGCGCTCAACTCCCCTCGCTACTGGGCCGTTCCTTCACCGCTCGGCCCCCGCCGACACGCGCCGGGCAAAACTGAACAGCCCGCGCCCAGTGCCAAAGACTGCCACTCGGCTCGTTTGTGCCGTGCGGTCAGCCCGTAGGGCAAAAGGAAGAGACGGCAAGAGCACGCCGCACGGACATGACGTGACCGGTACGGGCTGATTGTGCGGTGTCGAGCTGGCAGGCAGTGTGCGTCGCTCTTAAACACGACTTTTTTTGGCCTGCGCGCCAGCACATGACGCGCCAAGAGGCCCGCGCACGTTATCCACGCTCGATCCAATCGAGTAATACTTACTCCACGGCCCCGGATAAGACTGCGCCTTGCAAGCCCTGCGCCTCCCCGCCAGACCGCAGCCCGCAGGCCCCGTGTGGATCCTCACCAGGCAGCCAGTCGGCGGACTGCTCTTCGGGCCGTGAGGTAGATAACGATAGCATCATTATTGCCCTCGTCCTTCCGAGAGCGGCGAAGACTAGCACTAACGACCATCCCGGGTGACTCGTACATATTCCGAACGGTGCCGTACGAAAACAGACGATGCGTGTATTTCCAATTCCAGTCCCCAACCAAACCCGAAAGCTCTGTTGCTGTTGCCTGCCTGCCCTGTCCGCATCCGTCAAATAATGGCCGCTCCCCGCACTCCAGCGCCATCCCGACTGACACTAACGCCGTTCTATGGAATCTAGACCACCCCGTAAACCCTAGGAGAAACACGAAACCATTAGCGGCGCTCCACTGCACGGAGAACTGCAAACGCATACCAGGGAAGATGCGCAATTATGTCGTCGCAGTAGTATATACCAAAAAGAAGAGGGAAGTATAAACCAAACCAAATCCAAAGCTGTGTACACGCTAGAGAAATTGCATGTTCAGGTACCTTTTGCAGATGAAGAAACATGTGATGCCGAACATGATCAAGAAGGCCGTGATGGCCCAAAACCAATAAAGATTCTCCACCTCCTGGCCGGGCACTTGGACGTTCATGCCCCACATTCCCGTGATGATGTTCATTGGCAGGACGATCGTGCCCAGCACTGTCAGCTTGCCGAGCACATCGTTGGTCTGCTCCGCACGCTCGTTCATCCGGATGTTGATCTGCGCAAGGTAGTTGCCGTGCGCACGTGAAAGGAGGCTGTCACCGTTAGCCGTCTCCCTCGAACCCGACGCTCCACAAACTCACCTCTCGTAGTGGCTCAGGTTGCCAGTCATCGTAACGATGTGGTCCTGGATGTCACCCAGATACAGTCCAATCTCCGTCTTGGGTGCAACCTCCCACTGCTCGTTGCATCGTTTGGCGAATCCCTTGATGACATCGGCCTTGTTGCCGAGCAGCCTGTACAGCGCCATCACCTTCTTCCTGGTCTCTCCGACTCTCCGAAGCATGTTACCGCCCGAGTCACCGGCTGTCCCGTCGCCATGCTCCGACTGCTTTTCGTCTGCGAACTCTCGTAACATCTTCTTCAACTTGTTGCTGTCCAATCCACCTTCAGTCGCCTGTCCTGATGTATGCATCCGAAGTATGTGGTCATCAATGTCATCCACTTCGTCTTCGATGCTCTGGATCAGCGGTGCGTAGACGTCAGTGATATCATCAATAATCGCATAGGCGATCCAATCGGAACTCAGAATCAAATAATCGCGCAGCTGACGGATGCGACGCCGGACATTGGCCATGTGAGGAGTCATGGAAAAGTGAATCTAGTACAAGTCAGTACCATGCATTGCATGTCGCCGTAAAAACTCCTAGTGGGATACTTACGCTGATGACACCTTCCCGGAAAACAATGAAGTAGATGTTCACCGGCTCCAGGTAGTCCTCGCTATTGGTGTCCTGCTCGAATGTACGATAATTCACAAAGTAATAGTTGTGGAATAGCTCGACCTTTTCGCGTTGCTCTTGCATCATCACGTCCTCGTGTGTCAGAGGATGGATGCCGAATGCTCGGGTCAGAACCTTCATTTCGGCTTCCGTAGGAGACAACACATCGAGCCAGAACACCGGCCTTGCGCCATAGCGTTTCTCTTTCACCTTTCTTGGTGTGCCAAACTGTGTTGGCGTACCCTCCCCGGTAGTCTCGCCTGATGAATTGTTTCTCGGGTTGCTGATCCGTGAGGTTTGCCTCGACATATCCAGTGACCCGGGGATTGGCGATGTACCAAGCCTGCTCCCGAATCCATTGGCATGGCTGGGAACATCATCCTCGTCGTCGCTATCGTCGGAGAGAATAGGAGGCTCGGGAATGAAGAGGTCACGGAATGTTTGGCCCTCTTGCAAAAGCTCCGACAGAGTGTGGCTGTGGAGAGTGCTCTGGAATTCCTCGTTGAAATATGTGAACCTGAAGGGCGCATCGTCGTCCTCGCGGTGCCACGCTCTCTTCTGCGGGCGAAGCCTGCCATCCACGAAGAGGGGCTCGCTAACCTTGCGCGCTCGGATCCCCTCAATAGTGCGTTGCTCCTTTTCCTGCGCGGCCCACTCCTCAAGCGATGACAGGTTCGGCCACGGCTTCTTTCTCCTCCTGCGAGTGCGGGTGGGACCTTCGGTCGGGTGGGTGTATTCTTCGCGGCCAATATCAGACATCAAATCCTGCGGGAAGCACACATCCCGCTCGGCCGGGTGCTCGTCAAGGCGGCTGGACACGTTCCGGGGCGATCCCGCCGCTGAGCCGTGGGCACTGCGCACAGCACCATCATCGTTAATCTCGATCAGCACATCGCGCGAAAGCGGGCCTGGCTCGCGCTCTGAGCCGCGTCGCTCGCGGTCGATTTCGCCAGTGAGCATGACATCGTCAAATCCCATGTCCGACTCTAACCGAGGGCTGCCAGGCACCGAGGGCGGGTTGTTGACGTCGTAGTCATCTTGTTTCGGCAGCTGGATCGTGCCCGGTCGAGACCCTGTCCGCTTGCGCCTGCTGGAGTGGGACGAAGCGCTCGACCTGCGGCGGACGCGATCGGCGAAGCGGATGACAGGGGAGCCGATGGATGACAGCCCCCCGTAGCCCCCAAATCGCGGGCTATCCCTTTTGATGGACCCCATCAAGGGTGTCTGATCATTCGCGCTATCCTCGTCCTCCATTCCTGCCCTTTCTGTTCGCGACAGCTTTGTGCGAGATCCTTCGGACCGTTTGGTTGTAGGAAAAGGGAAGGCGGTGGATGGACGGTGGCTTGGCGAGGATCGGTTGTAAGGTTGGTTCGAGCGTGGGCTGTAGAATCCGCTTTGCATGATGCTGTGGCGGCGGGTTTGAAGAGGGCCTTGATCTCTGCATATCCCGTTAGCTGTGGAGTCGTCGTGGGCAAAAGCCAGATCGTGATGCGTCGTCGTACCGGTGGTCGAGGAGCGCCTCGCTCTCCAGACTGGTGTTGCTGGCCTTGTTGCGCAGCCGATAGAAGCTGCTCCGTACAGCCTCTTCGCTCGTCACATCCGCGAGACTGGGGCGCTCGGTGCCCATGGCATCCGACGGCACATCGGTGTGGTCTTCGGATGGTGGTGCGGCGAACGACTGACGTCTCCTCCTCTTCTTGCCGCCGCGGTGCTTCCGTTTCTTTGCGGTCCCTGTCGGCGTCCGGGAGGAGTCATGCTCGGATGGAGAGGCGGTCGGCTGAGCCATGACTGAGCTAATTGAGGGTTGAGCCGGCGCAGCGCTACCGCGAGGCGCCGTGGGAGCGGTGGAGGATTCGCCGGGGTAGTCGCGCGACGCCATTGCTGGGTGGGCGCGAACGCGGGGATGGCGAGGCGAGAGGTCGTAATGTTGAGGTGGCTAGAGATGCAGCATGCCAGCAGCCGACAGGCAGAAGATTAAGGGATGGGGAGTTGAGGATCAGGGTGCGCAGAGTGGTGGATGAAGAGAGCCGCCAGCTGCAGGTCAGCGAACGCACCCCGGCACGGGTTGACGTAGTTGGAACCGGCTACTGGCTGGCCCGAGCGACTTGACGATCGCCGCGATTCGCACTCCAGACTCGACACCCCGGCCAATCGTGCACGATGCAGAGTTTTCCGGCGACAAAGAATGCCCGCGCGCGCGTCGATGCAAGGAGGCTGCTGTTCTTTGACCGTGTCTCAGCCCGGCCAGGCTGCTGATTTTTCAGCCCGTGTGCTCCGTTGCCGTGTCGGTCCAGAATGATGCACTCCACTTCGGTCCTCTGTGCTCTAGCTGGATCAGGGCTAAGGTGCCAGCTCAGACCAGGCAAGATTTGCACCATCCGCGGTGGACTCGCCGTTGACGCTGCGGAGACCGGACGCGAGTCACGTCATTGGACCGCAATTCCAGACTAGCATACCAACAAAGTTGTGGAAATCTCGATTTCTTGCTGCATGCTCTATCGTCTTTGTCGTCTATCAAGTTGCCATGGCAGCACGACAGGTTACGTGCGGAATGCCATTTCCATCCGGATCGATGTTGTTTCCGTGCCGCACGGCGGCTAAGCTGCCATTCTGGGGGCCACCCGCCGAAAAAACACTGGGGAGATGTCCAACCCGTCATGTTGGGACTTCGGCTGATTCCTGGAGCAGCGGCCTTCTCTCTCCCGTCTCTACCTCTTCTCGCGGCACACTAGGACGCATGGTAAGCTGACGAATACATCCGACTGCGGAGACAAGCCTGCGTATGCACTTACGGGACAGCTACAAAGCCAATGAAGGCAAGCATGTAGAAGCATCCGAGGAAAGCAAGGATCCACTCGAAAATGCCGGCAAGTCGCCAGCGTTTCGTGTACATGAGGCCAACAAAAGTGAGGCCCATTACCACCTCTAGAAAGACGATGAAGGCGCTGAATGCGCAGCTGTTGGATGATTCAGCATTTTCCGTCAGGGTCTCATCAGCGGCAGGCTTACTAGAATCTCAATTGCCTGTACTTGGATGGTTTGACGGTCTGGTCAAAGTATACTATCGTCGTGGTGAGAGCGGAAAGGGCCAAACCAGAGAAGCAGATCAATAGTAGAATGTGATGCTCCTGGTGGTACCGGTAAGTATCCATGATACCCAGAAGGACGAGGCCTGCACCAGCCACCACACCGGAGATCATGGCTACCACCGAGAGGCACTTTCTATGCCACAGATCGTCGATTCCATACATGCGGTGGTCTGGGGATGAAAGTTAGCTGATGCGCATATCGTGCATGAATCCAACGTTTTTTGTCGAATGCCACTTCCACATGCTCATCTGAAAATAGAAGACTGACCATAGCGCGCAAAATGCACAGAGCAGACGGTACCGATAAAGGCAAATGCGGTGATTGTGGAGCCAATGAGAAAGAAGGGCTTGAGCATGAACGCGGCAATGTCTGAGATGAAGCTAGCAGCACCTATGAGATTTCGATACTCACAAACAGGCACCAGGAACTTACGCGATATCTGGGTTGGACATCCCAGGATATTTTTTGAATCCCGAGGCGGCCCATGCCATGAGCAGAACAAAAAGCGTGGTGAACCAGGCAACGCCGGAAATCAGAGGCAACAGCCAAAGCCGATGGAGAGGGAAAAGGACAGCCATGCTCGTCCAACACACGCCCAGCGAGGCTGAGGCGGCGGAAATTTTTTTTGGAGTAAAGAGACAGGTTGGGCGTTGTGGGTGATACAGCTGTTTAAGGGGACTGCAGAGAGCCCACGAGAACAAGGCGTGGACGGTCAGATGAACAAACGACGATCGATTGCCGATGCAGGCGCCCGCATCGCCCGATGGTAAAGGTTTGGTCACCGCCTGGATGCAAAGTTGGACTTCAGTGACCACTAGAATTATCTACAATGCTACGAGACACAGTTGTGAAGTAGCTACAATGGCTCCCGCCGCCGCAGCTTCATGTGAAAGTACCGTGGATGCGGAAATGGATTTTCGATGGATCGCACGTCCCAATCAAATCTGATGACGCAAGACGCCGCGGCCACCCCCGATGTCCCGCACCGACAGGGATTTTGCACGTCCTAGCCCACTCACCCTTCCCTGACGACCATCATCACCACCACTTGCGCCGATGGGCTTCCCGGTGGGATGAATAATAAGCAGCCTCCTTTCTTTTCGACACGGATGCTTCCTGACAATTTTCGCCGCACACGATGACCTCGGCGCCGGAAGCCGATGGAATTTCCGCGCGGACACAGACTGAGAGCGCGTCGCCGCGTTGATTGGTAATCCGCGATGGCATAATGGCGGACGAGCACCACGACGCATTTCCGCGCTTCCGTATCGCGTTCGCTGAAGCTTCTCGAGTCTCGGAGTCTTCATATACGCCTGCTAACCTCACGCAAACACTGACACCGCCTCACCCAAGCTTCACACACCACCTCCGCAGCAATCGTGGCTTTCCGGCGCGCAATGACGCATTTCAACATCGACATCGTCTCCGACACGGTGTGTCCGTGGTGCTACGTGGGCAAGAAGCGCCTCGAGCGCGCCATCGCCCAGCACAAGGAGACCCATCCCTCCGACACTTTCTCCACGACCTGGCACCCGTACGTCTTTCCCTCCTCTCCCCTTCGAACAAGCATTGCCGTAAGCTGACACTTCCTTCCCCCTCCTTCCTCAGATTCTACCTCGACCCCACCGCCCCCGTCCCCGGCGAAGACAAGCAAGCCCGCTACGCCCGCCGCTTCGGCGCCGAGCGCATAGCGATGATGCAGACGCGGCTGGCGCAAATCGGCACCGCCGAAGGCATCGCCTTCAAGTTCGGCGGCCGCATAGGCAACACGCGCGACTCGCACCGGCTCATCCAGCTCGGCAAGACAAAGTCGCCGGCGCTGCAGACGCGCGTCGTTGAGGAGCTGTTCACGGCGTACTTCGAGAACGAGCGCGACATTACGGACAGGAACGTGCTGAAGGAGGCGGGTGTGCGTGCAGGGTTGGAAGCTGAGGAAGTGGAGCGGTGGTTGGAGGAGGGGAAGGGTGGGAAGGAGGTGGATGAGGAGGTGATGGGAGCGCAGAGAAGGTTTATTTCCGGGGTTCCGCATTACACGGTGAACAAGAAGTGGGAAGTTGGTGGTGCAGAGGACGCGGCGGCGTTTTTGGAGGTGTTTGAGGAAGTGAAGAGGGCTGAGAAATAAAGAACGATATTTCAGGGCAGGCAAATGGAAAGAGTAAGAGGAAGATTAGAGAGAAGAAATCATGACGTGAATTCATTAAGGTATATTCATCCAATCCGTCTACTCCAGAAGTCATTATCATCACCAAAATCCATCACCCGATGCACGTGGCATTCTTTCTTCATCTAGGCTCTTTAAGCCGCAGCCTTCTCCCGCCCGTTTCCATTCGACTCCGGAGAGGTGCTCTGCACCCTCTCCTTCAGCAGCCCCCTCTGTCTCAGGTCGTCCACTCTCTTGCACTCCTTGGTTTCTTCATGCTTCAAATAGACTCGCCACCACGCCAAGAAAAGCAGCATGCCTACAGAATACGAGACTTTGGTGTCAGCCTGTTAAAAATCGGACCTTGCACACTCGAAGCTGTTTAAAACGTACCCAAGATCATGGCCCCGATTCCACCGAACATCACGCCTATCTCATGGCCGATCGATGGAGGGGGGATGTAGACAATACCCTCCGCGCCACCGCCACCGCCGCCGGCGCGCTTGAAGAGGCTGCCGATATTCCGGACGTCCATATTGCCGATGTTGTATGTACTGGAGGAAGTCTTGAGGGTATTCACTGCAGTTGGGGCCGGAGATTCCCGTCTTTCCGACAACAGAGATAAGGCTAGTCAGACAGAAAACGCCTTATCAGGTTCTAAGGAAGATGAGGTAGGTGGGCGATGGACGATGTAGAGCCGCAACTGTCGAGACGATCCAGTCCAATAGACGATCCAAGCTGGAAACCCGCCTCCGCAACGTGCAAGAGTTCGAGGGTGAGAGAAGAGTTCGTTTCGAAACAAGCTCCCTCTGGGCGGGCTCTAGCAGTCTTGTACTTGTCTGCGCCCCCCGGCGGCCCCACCGTCATCAACCTCTCGATCATACGCGTCCGTCGCACATCAGAGGAGGGAAAAAGAGCAGGGCGAGCGCGGCACAGGGCTCTTGGCTGACGTGGGTGACGAGACGGACGGACCCAAGAGTCTTGGGGGGCCCGTGGCCTGATGCCCAAGCCTCGCCTATGGACACGTTACGGTACTTGTCGCGCGTCGTCTGGCTCGGCGGGAGGCTCGGCGGAGGTCTGGGCGGGCGGGGGCGGGAGCCTGTGGGCACTCTTGGCCCTCTTTTCGTTGCGGGATTTCCCCAGATCAGCCTTGTCATCATCGTTCTGTACGGAGGAGTTGCCTTGGGGCGCAGTGCGCGGCAACGCTGCGGGAATGGAATGCTTGTTGCCTGGAGCGCCTTGCTTTTTCCTTGATTTGCCTTTTCCAAGATGCAGGGCTGACGCTGGGTCGGCATCGAATGACAGGCGTACCGGCGCTGGGGAGCGGATTCGTCTTTTCTATAACTACTGCAGATGCCCTTCTCGCTAGCTGTGCATTTTGATTCCTGCATTATTTTCGTACGTACCCGTCGACTAGCGCTCGTGTAACCAGCCTCCGGGTTATCGCCAGCCCCTTGCTGCCACGAGGTGCGCGTCAAGCCCCACGCTGCACCACTTGTTGTTCTTCGCCGCTGCAGCAGTAGTCGAACGATTTTCCCACTCCAAATGTCGCGAACGACATGGCACTCTTACTGTGTGGAAACTTGAAGCAGACCTCGAGACGTAGAGGCAGGTTTCATAAAGGTGTCCAGATAAACTTCTAACTGCCACTGTGATGGGAAGAGAGCGACGATTCCCCTGCCAGAAAAGGGAGAGTCACATGATATGTAACTAAGTAGAAGAACTTGTCCTAGCTTCGGATGCTGCAAGCAAACCAACCGACCGGATAGCGCACGCCGCCGAGCGGGACGCTCTGAGTAGATTCGGGCTTATTAATATCCGCTTAGCATACTTACTCACTAATACGAGATCATTCCGGAGTCCTCTTCCCGAGGCGACGCGATGGCCATGTGGTGTTGGTAAGAACAGTTTGGGCGCGCAGTGGCGGTGGAAGAATTCCGCGGTTGTGCGGCTGACAAACCGCAGCGTCGAATCGTGGCCGATGCGCGAGACCGAGCGAGCAAGCGGAAGGCGCCATTACCCGACGCGTTTGCATCACATTAGCAAGACATCACTCGAGCGGAAGAAGGTTCACAGAACAAAAGCTATATAGGACAGTCGGTTGGCTAGGGTCGTGCCGTTAGCTGCATTTTTACTTCAACTCGACCAAACTGCAAGCCATCGTCACTTGTGAGACCTATGTCGGACCCTAGTCTCTACAGCTACCCTTCACCCCTCGAGGGTTGGGAGAACCTGCCTCCTCTGCCAGAGTAAGTAACATGCTTCTATCTTATTTCCTATTATTCTTCAGCTGGGTCATTGCGATAAACCTACGACTCCGTACAAGGTATATGGAGAAAGAGCGGGGTAAAAGGTTGCCTCTAAACTCGCCTTTGTACGACTTAGAAGCGGCCACGAGATATACTTCATCTCCACCGAAACCAACTCCTTCAACCCCTTTTCATTCTCTCTTCCATGCATTTCCCAAATCACCCGCAGCTGACATCTCCCCCAAGAGACCGCGCCGAGGACGGCAAATCCTTCATCAACCCGCCCTCGGTCCGGGGCAAATCGGACGCCTACACCGCCTTCCCGGCGCCCATCACCAACGACCGGCGCGGCGGCTTCGACGTGCACGTCTACTTCCTGCAGAGCGACCCGTTCCAGACGCAGTTCGCGACGGAGCTGTGGGAGCGCGTGCGGCGCGAGTTCCCGGAGCTGCGCATCTACAAGCTGTGGGACCGGCCCATCGGCCCGCACTACACGGGCATGTTCGAGGTCAACCTGTTCACCCCCGAGCAGTTTGGCGCCTTCATCCCCTGGCTCGTTATTAACCGCGGCCCGCTGTCGGCGCTGCTGCACCCGAATACCGGGGACGATGTGAGGGATCATTCGCAGCGGGCGACGTGGCTGGGGGAGCAGTTGCCGCTGAATTTGAGGTTGTTGAGGAAGGTGATTGAGACGAAGGAGCAGCAGAAGGAGCAGGCGAAGGTGTAAATAAAAAGGATGAAAGGAGGGAAGTGTTAGGATTAAGGTGATGGGTTGGGTGGAAAGGGATTGGGGGGAATTGGGACAGGAGTATATCGGCTTCTGGAACGCCTTCTATTTTTTTTTAAGCAAATTTGACCAGAAGATAAGCTACGATCTATTTTTTGCGTAAGAATGAAGTAACTAGCCATTGAGGCAAGTGCTATAAGAAACAAAATGGCCGGAGCCCTGAAAGAACCGTAGGCGCTTGTGGTGATACAGATTCTCTCTACCGCTAAGGCTCCATGGATGTAGTCCGAAATTTTCAAAGGAGCTTGTGATAATCCTCAATGAGACGCATGTTCATACTGAACTCTTTTCACGGTTCTTGGGTCACGCATCCTTCATGACGACGTCTTCTCCCTTCTTGACGCCGTTCTCCCCTGGCACCTCTTGCGGACGGGCCATCCATCCGAACAGCATCCAAAGGCCTTTTGTAGCTTCGATGCGGTCCTCCGTATTGAAGAAGTCATACCAACGGGAACGGCGGAGTACCGGCCGACACCAGTCCTCATCAGCCGGAAGCGGGGATGGCAGCTCACCTGTCTCAATCCATGAGACGTATGCTGGGTGGACGCGCAGATGAAGCAGAGCCATGTGCGTGTTTACCGAAGAGACGCTGAAAACCTACAAGAAGTTCAACAATCCGGCTCACTCATAATTCGCGCACTTCAGGCGTGCGGAGGCTGAAGCAAAAAACAACTCACATCGTCCCATTCCGAGCTCCTATCCTTCCCGATGGCCTCGTACTCGACCTTGGGATCCCAGTACCCGATACCAGGCTTGATCTCCGCCCAGATCTCGGCGGCCGTCTTCTTCTTCGTCGGCCTCCTGCCACTACGACTGGGCCTCTCCTCCTTGTTAGGTTTAGGCGCGGATTCGCCGCTGTCTTCACCACGAGCCTCGCCGACCTCGCCACCCTTGCCACCTCCCCACCTGGGAACGGTGGTCCACCACTTACCCTCGCCGGGCTTCTGCTCGGTGCGGCCCTCGCGAGCGCGCTCCTGAGCGATATAAAGCAATGAGCCGATCTCACGCATAATGTCCAGCAACGCCTCGTGCTGGCTATCTCCACTGCTGCCGGGCACCTTACCATTGCCGCCGAAGTCAACGTAGTCGGCGACGCGCATGCCGGCGGCGGGCCCGTGGACGAAGCCCTGGCGCGCTTTCATGCGGTCGGTACTGCTGCGCCAGACGGCGGCGCTGACGCGCACGGGCACGCGCAGGTTGCGGATCTGCAGGGCCGGCGGCCGGCGGTGCGGTGCGATGTTCATCCCGAAGCACCACGCCACGGGCTCAACGAAGGAGCGCACCGTGTCGACGCGGTAGCCGTCCGGCATGCCGCTGCCCGTGCCGATGCGGAGGCCCTTGTACGTGCCGGCGGGCCTGTTGCTGCTGCCGCCGCCGTTGTTAGGCGCGCTGGGCGCCGGTCTGGTGGCTTCCAGCTTGGCTGGAGTGGTGGCCGGGCGTTGGGCAAGGTTGATGGGCTGAGACTGGTCCGAGGCCGCAGTGGTGGTGTTGCTAGCTTCAGTTCCGGCAGAGGCGGATGGCGCGGTCTTGGCCTTCTTGCGGGCTACGGACTCGTCTATGTGCGTAGCCTCGAGCCGCGCTGCCTCCTTGGACTCGACGGTGTCTGACGTCTTGTCTCCGGAGGTCTCAGCCGCGTCGGCGGCCTCGGTCTGGCTGGGCTCTTCTGCGGGTTTGGGAGGGATATACTCGTCCAGACTAGTGTCCCAGTAGTAGGCCATGTTGTCGAGGCCCTCCCAGAACTTTCGATAGTGGGCCAGACGCGGCGGTTTCTTCTCCTTGTTTTGAGGAGTACGCGTCAGAGCGGAGAAAGCGTCATGATTGTCGAGCAGTAGCTCCCTGAGGCGGATGGCAAAATCCTCCCGACCAGGATAGGGCCTGCCATTGCTCAAGAGGCGCTTTGGGCCTTCCTCTTGCTGCACTGGAGCCTGAACAGGGGCACCATCCGGCGGAAGTTCTGTCCAATCCTGAGGGACTTCGTACGAGATGACCCCGGGCAAAACAGCGAGCAAGTCCCCGATGCTGGTCTCGGGCTCTAGGCTGATGTTTAAACCGAGGAACTGGTCAACGGTGATATCAGAGGGCTTCTTGATCCGTGCGAAGTGCTGCAACAGGGCCGGAGGATCGCCGTCCTTCGCCCATGCTGCGGGCTTGCGGGCCGGGGGCTGGAAGTTTGGAAACTTCACAGGCGTGGGCAGCTCAGGCGGGGCCCGCTCCTGCGTCGAATCGTGTCTTCCAGCCAGGAGAGAGCCTGCTACGCGTTACTACGGGCCAAGCAAAGGCTGTGTCACGTGAGGAAGTGAAGCAGCGTGAGACGCAGCAGATCGAGTCAATTCGCAGCAATTGGCGACGGTGAGTGGTCGGGGAGCACAGAATGGGCGCCGCCTTGAAACCGCCAGAGGTAGTAACAGCGAGTCAGGGCGGCGGACGGGCGAGCGGGAGGGCAGGGCGCGGGCTGGCGGGCTGGAGTGACGCATAGGGCACGAATGGGGCAGACGGGCGTCGGAGAGGTTGATGGGTGATGTGTGCGGTGCTAGAGGGGCGTCGCACGTTGTTCGGCGGCGTTGAGGTGGTGCGGGAGGAGCGCCGGCTGGTGGCGCACAGGCGCGCAACGGCGGCCGGCGGGATCAAAGGAAAGCACTAGACTTACTGCTGCCACCGAATGCAAACATCTTAGGAGTTGAGGACGGGACTTGGAGGTTTCATGCGAAACGAAGCCCACATTGCCGCGACGGACGCGAGGAGATGCGGCGTAGCGTGGACAGCTCGACGTCGGCTGATTAGCCGGATGGGTCAGCGTTGCGGCGTGTCTGCAGGTGGGTCGGCCGCCCAAACAGGATGCAGCTTAGCTGTTCCTTTTGGCACTAGCCAGGCACCGCAGCCTAGCCCGGCGCCAATCCTCGCTCCCCCAGCTCCAACCACCCCGCCGGCCCGCCGCCGCAACCGAGCACTGCAGGCGCGACAACGCCCCGCTGCCCTCGACCCGCGCGCCAGCCGTGCAGCACCTCAAACACCACGGCGATCTTGCGTGCACGCCCGCCACAGATCGGCCAAGCTGGCGAGCCCGTCGCGGCGCATCTGAGACGGTGAGCGTCCGCGCGGCGGCTGCGACCAGGGCCGTTGCCCAAACGGGAACGCGATGAAACGCCGCAAGCTTCACCTTCCCCTTCGCAACCGCCCGCCACCTGCCGGCCATGCACCATCCGGCCCGCCCACACCCCAACGCTCGTTTCTGCTGATCGCGCACTGGCGCCGCCCGTTGCGTTTGCGCCCCAGCCTATATTCACTCTCGGCCCCGACCTCCATTTTGCCAGCCTTTTCTCGCCGGCCATGCGGCTGCCCTGAACTGTTGCCTGCCTCGCATGCCGCAAGCCTCGCGACGTTGACGTTGAGCGTCGACGCGCATTGAATGGATGGCTGAGCCGCCGAGCACCATCACCACCGTCAACGGGCGCCGGTGCACCCGCGTCCGCCGCACCACCACCCTGCTGGCTGGCAATGTAGCTCTCCGCCGCCTCGAGTGCCACCCCGGACACGGCTGACTTGCTGCAGACCTCATCGACCTCTCCCGCCACTTCCACCGCTGCCGCGCCAGGTACGCAAACCACCGCGGCGCCAGCGACGACGGTCCTTCCGCTGTCGTCGACCGAGGCCGCTTCTCCTATCCCAGCTCCCTCGTCATCTGCACCGACCCAGCCGGACGCATCTCAGAGCCTCTCGTCTGAGCCTGCCACGTCTGCGCCTGCCCAGTCATCGCTCGTTTCTGCAGGGCCTTCGCAGCCCTCTTCAATCAGTTCGCCGTCGACGATACTTGCTGTAGCTACGACGGCGACTGGATCAGTTGCCTTCACTTCTTCTGATGTCTCTTCCTCGTTTGCAAGTTCTGCTGTTTTGAACACACTTCCTTCTAGCACTATACCCGTCACAACCACCGCACAGAGCGGAAGTTCTGACACTTTGACTGCAGTTGTCTCAGTCGTCTCTTCATCTACTTTTATTGTTTCGCAACCAACTACAGCTTCCGACTCTACTTCTTCTCTAACCGGCGGAGCCCAAGGTTCCGGGCTCGAAGGTTCTGGCACCTCGTCACATGATGATCACTCGTCCGGCCACCACGGCCATCATGGTCTCTCCCCTGGTGCTATCGCCGGCATTGTCCTTGGCGTCGTTTTTGGCATCGCCGCTATTGTTGCTCTGATTCTATTCTGTCTCAAGAGAAGAAAAGAGAGGAGAGAGGGACTGGATGAGAAGAGTGCAGGACAAGGAGGGTTGGCCGGAACTCCGCCTCGCTCAGGGCTCGCCGCCAAATGGGCCGCCCTTACGGCAGGACTTGCCGCCAAGGCGGGACTTAAGCCGTCTGGTACTGACGGCATGGCTAGACGGGCTCCGGAATCGCCTTCGTTTGAACCGGTCGCACGGTCTTCGTACAGCTCTGCAGGCTCTGCAGGCTCGACACGCCATCTGCGCTCCACGAGCGCCCCGGCACAACCACCCGCGGGTCGCTTTGCAGCGTTCAAGCAGAGGTTCCAAAAACCACAAACGTTCGTCCCGGAACGAAGAGGCCGAGCGGTGTCTACCGACAGTATCCCATCATTCTATTCTCCAACTCCGCCTCAACTAGAAGACCTCCCTGAGTCTCTCAACCCCTTCAGAGATCCGGTGCCTTCATCATACCGCGTCACCAACCCTGACAGAGCAAGTCTTTCTCCCAAGGTTCAAACACCACAGTCAGCACTACTCGGCGGTGGCCTAAACGACATGCGAAGCCCTCTAACACCAGGCATGGCGAATTGGCGTGAGCCAACACCACAATTTGGCTTCCCAGCAAGTAGTGAACCGCAAAACCCGTTCCTGGATCCTCGGGATACCCAAAAGCGGATTTCTGCCAGCACCATCTCTGTTGCCCGGAGGAATAGTATGGGTCTTCCGCCTATAGCCCGAGTTGCCTCTCACGCCCGCAGCCAAAGCGGTAATCCAAGAGCTCTGTCACAAGCTCGCTCATCATGGTACTCCGAAGATTCGGGATACGTTTCACCATCCCACCCCTCAGCGCACGTCCTACCTCTTCGTCCCCCCAGAAGCAATCCATTCGCCGACAGGTATGCATCCGACGTGGCTGCTGGCCCGCAGCAGGAAACAGATGCCGCAAGCACAGATTCTGCAAGCATCTATATCCTTCCGGCTTCCCGGAATGCCAGCATGGATTCTGGAAGGGGTCCGCCAGGACCCATCCCGCTGCCGAGTGCCCGCAGTTCCTCACTCATGGTACAGTCCCAAGAGCCTCTAGCAACAACTTCAACTGCTCGCTCTTCTTGGCTCAGTCCACATGGCAGCCCGGCAATCTCGTACGGCTCAAGTGGACGCAGCAGTCCGGCCAGTGGCCGCAGTGGCAAACGGAGAACTACAGCGAGCCGCGCAACACGAGGCAAAAGTGATCCGTTTGATCTTGACCGGCCTGAGATACTAGCAATTGCATCCAACTACGATTCCGGAAAGACTCCTCCCATGCCTCGGCACAGCAATGGCTCAGACTGGTGGAAGGAAATTGTCGATGAGGGTACTGGAAGTGGCAGTGACTACGACAACCCCAACAGACGTGCCAACGCCTACGGGTTAGCACGCTGAGTATTACGCTAATCAGCCTCTCTGGAGACGGCATGCGGATAAGATATTTAACGGCCTGAAGTATACATCAATTAGTGTTTTGTGTTAGCATTTGGTATTAGAAACCGGACCTACTGCATTGACTGCGGGATGGGGAAAATGGGAGCATAGCTGCATCATGTTTCAACGAATTTTCTTCTTCGTCGCTCTCTTCTTCATTGTCTGATCTTAAATTTTGGGACTGACCATGATCAGTGCCTTTCAGGGTTCTTTGTATCATTTTTTCAGCAAAAGCATTTTCCCATTAGCCCTTCTGATAGCATGGTTCAGAATGGCACAACGGGCTGGACTGCATAGCGGCGGAGGAAGTCAATCCGACAAGTGGCGAAGCAGCAATTTGAAGAGATACCACATAGCTTCCGTTCTAGCTTGAAAGAGCGGCAATACCATAGTTTGTTCATGCATCTACAGAAATTGCTATTGATCGCCAAAGACATTGGCATCTACATCTTTCAAAGCGTTGTCTGAGCGCAGCCCTAATCAGCATGCTACGCTCAAGTCAGAAGTTCATGTCAGACGACATTTTTCTCGTCCCCCACCTTCCACCGACACTGTTGCGACGGCGACGACACCGTTACGGAAAGTGATGTAAGTCCCGTCGGGGATTCGCTCGGCGAGACGTGAATAGTTGATCCAGGCACTTGGCTCCCTTGATGGTGATCGGCGCATTATAAGAGGGGAATGATATGCACGAATTAGTACCAAGCGCTCGGGAAAGCGTCAGACGTTGGCGTCGTTTCCGTTGCGGGTATTGCGCGTGATACACCCACTCGCATTCAGCCTTTTTTCCAATTGGCCCGGTCGGTGTGACTGGGGGGACGATCATCGCAATATTGCTATACGAGCTCTATCCGAGCGAGGCCGTACAGTGTATCATGCGGACGCTAATGGTGACTGAGTGTGGTGGGGGTAATAAGGAAAAAGGTGTATGTATGCTATAGGGTCCTTGCACGCTCGCGCCGCCGCTCGCTCGCACGCGCACACACAGCCTTCTTCTTAGCGCCGACCCACAACAGCAGATAACACGCTGCTGAAGTGAGGCAATGCGTCACTTGTGCGTCGTATCTGAGGAGCGAGCGAACGTCTCCACATCAGGGACCGGGATGGGCGATAAGGTTAAATGCGAGCTGCTGCTATTTGTGTTAGGGCTGGGCTGGATCGTTTGGTGTGGCGTGAAAGGTGGGTGCGGATTGGGTAATGTGCGCATGGAGGTTTGGTCGCGAGGCAGTGCAAATTCTGCAGGTACAAAGGAGAAAAAGTAAACTGGAGATGGCAAAGTTACCTTTTGTGTTCAAAGGAGCGGCGGAGAAGCTGTCTGCGCAGCTGTTGGGTCATTGTATGTATCCAGAACAGGCATTTCGTCACTCCTTGTCTTTGTCGATACTTATCTCAAGGTGAATCGAAGGTGGAATGACGACTGCGACGTAAGAGTGTTTCCATTTCTGTCAAGTTCAATAGGCAGCAGCCTGGTGGGGAATATGGATCGCTGCCTGCGGCGTTCTCCGACATAGCGGCTAAGCGCCGGATTTAATTTTCTGTGTTCTCCCACATTATTGTAAAGACAGTCAAGTCAATCTTCCATGTCGTCTTGATCTTCTACAAGTCCTCTATCCTGGGGCTCTTTTGCTGATCGCACTGACAGCCACGTGTAGGAATCTTCTATAGAGATATTTCATGTGCCGAAAGATCCATGGAATAGGAGAATGGCGCGGAACGAACAGTGCGTGTGCGGCTCTGAATGTGGGTTCTAGAACGATGGGGGCGAAGACGTCGTCATTGGGTCCTTGTCAAAAGGGATGTGTCTACAAACTGAATCCCACGATTTTCTGCTATTCGAAATCTCTCTCGCAATAGCCTTACTTGTTCTTCTTTCTCTGCTCGCGCCTCGAAATCTCTTGGATCATGCAATCCCGTCATTTTTCAGAAATCAAACCATGGACCGGCATTAAACTGCACCTCCCCTCGATAAACAGGCGCCGATCTTCTGCAACGGCGTTGACCTACTTTGGACAAGAACAAATCTATGCGGACGAATGCCAGCATTGTAAGGCGCTGCAAGAGCAAGGGAGGATCCGGTTTTTGTTAAAACCATCCGAGAAAGAGCGATCGCTGCAAGACCTCTGTCGTTTACGTTTTCATGCTGTTCCTTCTCGGGATCCCGCAGTCTTTCGTGACTGGAACGATTCACGTGCAGTATGCTCATTCTGCAGTCATTTACATGTGAAAGCTTGGCTGGGGAGGAGTCCGGACATGGCCATATATCTGGATCCTTTTCGAGAGATCTTGGCCAGGCAAGAAACCTGTGGATTTTGTTCGCTGATCGCAAAAATCGTCACACGTCATAAGGGATTTCTGGGGCGTCGAGACATTGATAACAGTCGATCTCAGATTGTTCTGCGCACAGCCAATTTTGGTCAGCGTACACACAGCTTCGGACGCGTGCTCTTTACCGGCCAGCTTCCCTCAGTCGAACTGGAAACGAACGCGATATCACTCTACTCATCCAGCGATACATGGTCCCTGAGTATAATAACATCCGTCGAGGCAATCAATTGGTACCGATCAGTTGATATTTGTACACTTTATGGTACGGTCTTGGGTCCTCACCAAAAGCGGAAGCTTCTTGTGGAAGCAGAATCTTTCGTCCCCGAGCTCATAAATTGGGAGGATATCCGAACTCAGTTGGAAGAAACCGATCATCCGGAGCCTTTAACTCCTCAGCCGGCGGGGTTCCGACTGATTGACGTGGAAGCATGTAATGTCGTTGCAGCACCGACTCTTTGCGAATACGTTGCGTTAAGCTACGTTTGGGGGAAAGCGCGGGTAGGTGTGAAGCCGTTTCACTTGTCCCTCGGCAATATTCGAGCTCTGCAAAGACCAAACAGTCTCAATCATCCCGGAGTCCCTGCCACCATCACGGACGCCATGATAGCTTGCCGCGGACTCGGGAAACGTTATTTGTGGGTCGACCGTTTCTGCATACCGCAAGATGAATACAACAACCCTACCAAGCATGTCCAAATCGAAGCCATGGATCGGATTTACAGCCACGCCTTCGTTACCCTGGTAGCCCTGGAAGGCGAAGATTCCAACCACGGTCTCGCTGGTGTTTCTACCTTAAAGCGCGATGTGGCGTACAGGACGCAATTTTCAGGATGCGAGATTTCGGAAAAATTCACGCCCTTGGATTTCGGAAAGCGAGTTGAAGAATCTTGTTGGAATAGTCGCGGATGGACGATGCAAGAAGCAATGCTTTCTTCGAGACTCCTCTTTTTCACTCAAGATGGCGTTGTTGGTGAATCTTCCAGGGGCAGATTCTTCGAGCAGGGACTTGAAGCAAAAGTAGTGACCCCTGTCACCGGAGCCCCAAATTTCTGGGCACATGAAGATCAACAAATATCACTCTCAAACGCCGTCAATCAGATGTCGAAAAGGCAGTTTGGAAGGGAGTCCGATATTCTCGATGCTTTTTCTGGTATCCTAACAGCACAGTTCGGCGAGCACCGATTCGGCCTACCCCTGGAAGGATTTGAAGATGCTTTGTGTTGGATGGCATGCACTCCGTGGCAACGCAGAACTTCCACAGAGGAACACGTGTTTCCGAGCTGGTCCTGGGCCTCGGTTCCGGGTGAAGTCAGGATGCTGAATGCTGCATTATTTTCCGTGGCATTGTTTGGATTCCTCGAAACCGACCAGACAGGCACGCCGTGCCTTTACCATTTCCGACCAAGGGATCGCAACTTCCTCGACGATGGAGAAGCAATTTTAGCAGCAACAACTGCATGGCAAACGAGCTGCTTACAAGCACCACTGCATGACTTTCTACGACCTACCAGAAATCCACGACTGTTCAGGAGCTTTGTGTCAGAGTTCAAGCGAAGATGGCCCTCATACAGACATCTTTGGGAGCATATTCACGGTATCAAACAAGACGATTGGCGGCCGCGGAATTTTCTCGATAAATTTTCACCCCTTCAAATCCAACATGCTACGGAACCTGGCCGGCTTCTTGTGTTCACGCAGATGACATTACTATCTCTTGCGTCGTTACCACTGCCCTATCTCCAGTCATTCGCCGGTCACTTTCTCATTTTCGACGGAGAACATCCCATTGGTGAAGCTTGCTTAGACACAAAGCAGATTGTAAAGGAATTGCGAAACAGAATTATACCGGACTATACAAGACATCAGACTACGCGATCGGCTACAGACACAAGGAAGATTGTGTTTATTGCCATGTCTATCGTGGACAGAGAAGGCATAACGAATTGGGAAATAGGAAAGGCCTCGGACAGTGATTTCGCCATTCCAATCACCCAATTCATCTTCGAGGATGACTTCCGTCCGCGTACAGATTTGTTCATGATAGTCATGGCAATAGAGACAAAGGCGGGTATTTCACGTCGGCTAGGAATAGGTGCCATTCCACTGGAAAAGTGGCTGAGATTGCCGCGTGTATTCAAAGGGTTTGTTCTAGAATAAAAGGCTGAAAATTAAAAATATCTAGATAAAGCACCATGATTCTTTTGCAATAAGTCCCAGAAATGGTGTCATAACAGTAGCTAGTACTGCAGCGGTTTCTGACATGCCATGCACGGCGCTCTGATGTTACAAATTGCTGATATCGATGAGGCGTGAATCATTCGGGCGAAAACGCTGGCAAATTGTTGAGGGAAGAAGGGAATTCGAATGATAACAATGTCGTTCAATAAAAGCTTGCTAAAGGATTCCTCCGCATGACGCGTCTGCGGGGCTTGTTGGCCCCCAGAGTGGGGTCCTTTTCTGACAGCAGCATGTAAAAATTCTGCAGCCCGCCGGTACATTCTCAAAAGCTGAATACAAACGCCGCATTGCCGCTTAGACTGTTCTTCAAGTCCATCATTCCAAGTATGGATCATCTACCCCGCCCGTATGGAAAAGACTACACTCCTCCGAAGATACCTTACTTCTGCTTCGAGGAGTACGACCGTGGCGACTTCCTGTCTTATCCAGAGCGCACCGGATGGACCATGGATGAACTGCTCAGCTTTGAGTTATGGACTGAACTGGACGATGAGGACGATGAAAACGATGAGGACGAGGACGAAGATGAGGATGAAGACAAGCGTACTTTCGAGGATGTCCTGGATCTCTTGCAGACTTGGCTTTTCTTTGGCTCACTTCATCTTATCTTTCAGGAGCACTTCAAGTTTGAAGACTTCATGATGCAAGACCCGGATGAAGGAACTTGCATACATACCAGAAATCTCCTTCAGATAGCAGAAGAGCACAAGAAGTTCGGATACAAAGGAGGCAAAGACCCAGAGAAGCTCCAAGACATCTTGTCATGTCTGGCTACGGCATACAAGGTCTACAACGTCGCTGTTCTTGCTAGTACCCTGGATCCATATTTCTTACTCTCGATTGGTTTCCTCCTCGACTTTCTCGCCTCATACTCCCGAATTCTCTACGCAGGAGACGACACGCTCACGCAATTGGACGATGATACGAAAGTATTGTCCTTTAAGACCCCTTTAGTCCCCGCAGAGGATGAGACGGAAGGATTTGCCAACGAGGACGGCGAAGTACCGTTCTTGGTATCAGAGATGATTCTGGCAGGCTGGTGCCCGCATCTCGTCAATTCGCTTCACGAAAAGACCTCCAACAAGACCATGTATCTCGCTAGTCTACTCGACCCACCGGATACGACCAAGGACCATACCCCCTGCACACGGGCGAAGTGCCTTGCTTATCAAATGAACAAGGGCACTTACGTTCACAAACACGTGCGAGAGGGTTGCACTTGCGAGGAGCTCACCATCGACTCAGACCAGCTTTGCCGGATTCTTCAGGACGGCTCTTTTCCGGTAGTGAAGCCAATGGACCCGAGGAGAAGCTCTACGAGTCTGGAGCTTGAAGCCTATACCTCAAACACCGAGTATGTTGCCATCTCACATGTCTGGTCCGATGGCATGGGGAATCCTAAAAGAAATGCGGTAGCAAAATGCCAGATGGAAAGGATCTTCAACTCGATCAAGGAACTTCCCGGGTGCACCAGTCAAACCCCCATTTGGCTGGACACGCTCTGTTGCCCGGTGGCACCAAAGGACGTCAAACGTCTGGCAATTGCCAGAATGCGAGACACATACGATCTGGCCGCTTCAGTCCTGGTATTGGACAAGCAGCTACAAGGGCTTCCGCATTCACAGCTCAGTCCTGTTGAGCAGGTCGTCAGGATCTGGTGTTCTGGCTGGACCGGCCGGTTGTGGACATGGCAGGAAGGCTTTCTGGCGGACCGCTTGTATTTCCAATTCAACGACGGAATCTTCGACGTCAACACGCTCCAGACGCATTATCTGACGGGAACTCGCTACGATCTCTATTCCACGCGCGATTCTGCAATGCTCATGACCATGATCCGGGGAAGCCTCTCGAAGACGCCTGAAAAAGATCCGACCCGACTGCGGCTGGACGGGGTTGTGGATGGGCTGCAGGGGCGAACCACGAGTGTGCCTGATGACGAAGGCCTCTGTCTTGGTGCTCTTATGGGCTGCGATGTGCTGAAAATTCTTGACGCGAAGCCGTTGCCACTCATGTGCGGGTTTTGGCAGCAGTGCCCTGTCATACCCCGTGAAGTATTGTTCTGGAAAGGGCCGCGTCTGAGCCAGCCAGGTTTCCGCTGGGCTCCAATCACGTTGACAAACCATGGAGGAAGGCAACTTGATCCCGGTCCCATAACCGCGTCCGAGAAAACTGGAACGGTCGTTTCTTCCGGATTGCTCATCCGGGCACCTGCGATTCTTCTCGGAGATATTTTGGATAAACCACTCTGCAGAGATTTTTATGTTGTTGATCACAAAGGAGAATCCATCTGGAGAGCTAAGCAAGATTGCGATGCCGAGGAAAGACCTGCCCTTGAAGAGAAAGCGGAGAGGTACATCAAGGTAGCATTGCTACTGCACGAAAGAATCACGGAACGCTCGCGAACGGCTGTCACCTACGGCACGCTTGTTTATGTATACGCGGAGAAAAATGGGACATTATTCGCAAGGAGGGGAGGGACTGCACTTGTAATGCTCCAGAAGCACCCCAACAGGGTGATGCAAGGTGTGGGGGATCTTTGGAAAGATCTCCTTAAGCTTGAGATTTCTTCGGGGGAGGACGTCAAGTACCGTGGGCGAAACCTTGTGTACCATGGAGAATATAAGGAGATCGAAGGCCAAGATCTCCCAGAACAGCAGAAGTGGGTCATTGACTGATTACCAGACTGCTTCATTCTCCAGGAATCCGTTCAACTTATCATACTAAGTTTGATATTTCGCTATACGGGTCAGAGTCTTATCAACGGCTCGTGATTTATAATCATTTGAAGAAATGGAAGCAACACGTTGAATATTTGAAGCAATATTTGCTAGACTGAATTAATTAGGGCGGGTGAATAGACGACCGTTAACTTCACCACTCTCCAATCGTTGGAGCCCCTTTGGAATGTCTTCAAATGGAATCTCGATCAGGTTCGGTCGGAGATGGCCAGTAGAGAGCAAATTCAAAACCTCCTGAAGGTCTTCTTTTGACGCGCCAATCGAAGCTTTCAGCGTGATGCTCCGAGTAACAAAGGAGGTTGTTTTAATTTCGACGCTGGAAGCCCCCAGTCCGACAAGAACGACGGTGCCGCCATTCTTGACAGAGGAGATTGCGGACTGAACAGTTTGTGTAACTCCGACAAAGTCGATGATGATATCGAACTTGACATCGGCAAACTCCTTCAGCGCTGCCGCGCACGCAGTGGCACCGCAGCGCTTTGCCTCTTCGAACTTTGCCGTATTGAGATCAATGCCGTAGACCTTTGCTCCCCGCAGAGCAGCTATCTTGACCGCGTTCATTCCAAGGCCTCCAATTCCGAGTATTGCCACGGTGCTCGATTGGTCCGCTCCAGCTGTTGCCGCTACCGCATGATATGCCGTTGAGATGGAATCCGTAGCTACCGCAGCCTGCTCGAAGGAAACGTTGTCCGGAATCTTGACCAGGAATTCAAGGTGTCCCAGAACGAATTGGCCATATCCTCCGTCGTATCCCAGCCCGATTGCGGTTTCCCACGAAGCTTGCTCGACTGGGTGCGATGGTATGGCGACAGCAACGCGGTCACCTACTTGAACGGTTGACGGCCCCGGTCCGAGCTTCACGACGGTTCCGGAAACTTCGTGACCCAACGTAATTGGGCGTTTTGCGATCCAATTATGTCCTCGCCCGTGGATGATGTGCACGTCTGAATGGCAGAGGCCGGCGGCGTGTACTTTGATGAGAGCCTGGCCCTGTTTGGGTTCTGGAATAGGGACTTCTTCAAGCCAAACTCCTGTTTCAGGATCTTCGTACCGGAATGCCTTCATGTTAGGATGGCCGAATTTGGAAACCGCGGGCTGCTGTCCTTGAAAGAGGGAACAAACGTCACAAGCGCCGAATGAATAGGGCTTGCTACCATGTTTATATCCCAAACGCGGGGTCGGAAACCGGATCGAGTTCTATCCTGGTCAGGTTCCCCGCACGTAATAGTCTGTGATCTTCGCGATCTGCGGGTGGTGGTTGTAGCCGGTGCGTTCCGGTCAAGCGAACTACGGCTATCGGCTAACGGGCCCCGGCTATCGTACTGGCAATACTCGTATACCCGACTTGTTGCTAAACTCCGTGTATAAAGTTACTCTACATTTCCTTACTAAGAAAATGCTCTATTCTAAAACATGACTTGTGAACGGAGTTAAGAGGAGTCCCAGTCTTAATGCCCGGACATCCGGCAAAAAGTAACCCGGAGTACTAACACTAAGTGAAATATATATATATACATTATTGTAGCCATTCTTCTCGACAAGCAAAACATCCCAGCACCAAAAACTACATACCAAGCTCCACAATGCCCCGCGGAACCCTCTCCCTCTCCGGCAACGCCGCCGCCATCCCCATCTTCTCCCCACCCTACACCAACACGACGCACAAGTTCTCCGACGTCTCGGTCGCCGCCATCTCTTTCCGCGTCTCCCACGCCAGCGTGCAGCACCTGGTCCCGGACGTGCTCGAGCTCGAGGCGGAGCCGCTCGTCACGACGCTCTTCGTCAAGTACGGCATGAGCACGGTGGGCAGCTACAACGAGTTCGTGCACCACGTCGAAGTCACGTACGAGGGCCAGAAGTACGACTACAGCCTCGTCCTCGTCCTCGACAACGAGGCCGCCATCTTCGCCGGCCGCGAGGCCTTCGGCTTCCCCAAGGTGTTTGGCCGCACCGACATCCGCGAATCCACCGGTGGCCGCTCCATCGTCGGCAGCGTGGAGAGGCCGGCCGGTGAGAGGATTGTCGACTTTGAGTTCTTGCCCGAGGAGTTGCTCAAGGGCTCGAAGCCGCCGGCGCCGAAGAAGCGGACGCTGAATCTCCGTGTCGTGCCGTCTGCGGATCCGGCGAAGCCCCCGGCTGTGAAGGAGTTCGTGCCCGTGTTTATGGATATGGAGTTCAAGGATGTGTGGCTGGGGAAGGGCAATGTTTCTTTCTTGAAGAAGTCTGCGATCAACCCGTGGGCCAATATGGACATCCTTCGGTATGAGGGCGCGTTTTATGCCCAGGGAGTCTCGGCCGTCCTGCAGAATCCAACGGAAGCTTTTCCGCTTTAAAATGCCAATGTCATTTGGTTCCAATCAAGAAAAAAAAAATAGTGGATAAAAATAAAGTTTGTTTCATGCCGGATACACTCTTCTTCTGCAGCCGATGGCTAGCGTGAATTTTTGCTCATGTCATGGGCAGTTGAAGCTATCGTCCGGATGCAAATGTGGAATTAATAATTATACACTCACGTCTGGATGATAGCTTCAGCTACCCACATATGCTATTTTTCTAGCAAAAGAGCTGGGGCATAGTTAGGCCTGGGGCCTTACTATTCTTTACGCTAGCCTTCGGCTGTGATACCCCCCTGTAATTGTTAACCTTGGGCAGAATGCGGGGTTCCGACTTGGACTCATGAATACTTTTCTGTATGTTCAGGTCATCGAGGCATAGCACAAGAGCGTCACCTGCTTGCACGTCAACATCTGCACGCTTGATCATTCGAAAGAGTAGTAGATTTGCACGACCCTCTCCCTCGTCATTCTCCATCATCCTCCACCACGGGAGTCCGGTCAGCCTACTGTACATGCACGGACAAAAACCAAAGGGTCCATGCGAATCTGGGTGGAGAGAGTCCTCTCATCATCCACTTTGCCCAATCTCTTCTCTTTCCAAACTTCATCGCACATGTATGCGTTTCCACGTGCCAACCCTCCTCTTCCCACATCTACACGCTGGAAAAAAAGTACCACAAAACATGTACAAGATAGAATGAAATAAGTGGAAAAGAAATTCAAACTCCTCGACGCCCGAACCCGCTCCCTTGTTAAAGGAATTTTTGTTGCCTCGCTCAAAGAATCAATAATCAAGAGAGAAAAAGACAAAACAGCCGGTAGATGCCAACAAAATTACAGGCAGCCCACTACCGCATATGTACTGTACAGAAGAGTCGAGATGACACAAACGACCACCACTCGCTCATTGGGGGGCAGACACCATGCCAATGACACGCTCGCTTAACAATAGAGACTAAAACCCCGAGGATGTACGGTGAACGCCAGAAGGACCGGAGCAGGATGTCCTAAAAGACCAAGAAACGCCGGATGGAGGTGTGAGCGCACACAGTATAGCAGCAAACATGTCGCCACTTGTCCACAAAGCACGCAACAATAATGCTGCGTTATAAAAGAGCAATAGATAATACAACATTCGACCGTCGCGCCGGAGCCGTCCGGAGAGGGGGGTATAAAAACAGAACGCGCGACGAGCAGCATTGCACAATCAAAAGGAAAAGGCTCCACGGAAAAGTGCTGTTAGTGGCTCAGCATCCTATGATCGATCCACCTACGCGTCAAGTTAGTAAAACGGAAAAAAAAAAAAAAAGATCGAGACAAGCTCCCTGCCATTATACGTACTCGTTATGATCCGGACTGGCACTCTCCTCCCGCTTCACCGGAGAATCGGGTATCTTGACGCAATCCACCTGGCTCTCCTCCGAGATGCCCAGCCACTCGGCATCCGTGTCCGTCATCTCCTCGTCGCCGTGAAGCTTCTTGTCAAAGTCGTCGTACTTCTGCCGCCTCTTCTGGACACGCTTTGCGTTGGTGGTACCGCGGATTTCATCCTCATCGTCGTCGCTGCTCGGTCCGCGTTCATCCTCCATGTCGTCCGGCTCGGTTTCGGAAAACCGCTCATCCGGGTCGGGTAGGGACTCGGCAGTAAATGGGCTGCGAGGTGTGGCGTAGGCATCACTAGCCTTTGCTGCAGCCGCAGCCGGTTGAACAGCTCTGGGAACAATCCCGAAGCTGCCCTCACGCCCTTCGAGGTAGGGGGTACGAGGCTGGGTACGAGGTTCGACGGAGGCATCGGGCGTAAAACCATTTCCGAAAGCCTTGTAAGGATGGTGAGTGCCTCTTGAATCGCCACCGGCGGAGTCAGCATCACTATTGCCGGATGAACCATCGGTCGGCGAGCGGCTTGTGCGGCGCCTCTTCTTGCCATTGCTCTGAGATACGAAATTTGCCCTTGGCGAAAATGTGTAGGGTACAACATCTCCGCGTTCAAATGAGGTCGCGGCGCGACGCTTTGGTGGAGGTCTTACGTGGTCCATCTGCGTCGTCGGCGCCGATGATGTGCGGTTGAGTTTGCGGGGGGGTCGCAGGGTTGCATCCGATTGTGGAGTGCCAGGTTCTCTTTGATCCGAGTATAGACCAACTGGCTCAGAATTTGATTGGAATTCTAGAGCACCTCGGACGGGCAGGGAGGCTGAGGAGCTGAAAGAGGAATTGAGAGATGAAGAGTTGTCGAAAGAACTGGACTCGGAGCATGTGTCCAGGGAATCGAGTTTGGAGTCCCACTCCCACCAGGTCTCTTCATAATCCGCGTCTGGATCCTGCGCATCTTCGGCCGTAGACGAGTAGAGATCAACACGTGGTAGACTCTTGATGTTCCTCCATGTGATACCCTTATCCGGAACAATTTCCTGCATGTAAGCGCAACTGCCAGTGACATAGAGGCGCTTCTTCCCGTGGATGTGGTGGATTACATCGGAACAGAGAAATTCGGCGTTCCACAGCGTTGGGCTTATCAACTCCGAGGGAGGGAGGAACTGAAGTTGCTTGTCTTTCTGGATCTTTCGAAGGGGGACGACAGGCGCTCTCAATCCATGAACTTGCAGATCGTCCTCATCAAACGGAGAAGAATCTCCGGCAGCCTTCAAGATTTCCTCGCCAAACGTATCGTGGATGGTGGTGAGAATGTGGCGGGCTCCTGGCTCAGTGATTGTTACATCCTTAATGAAGCCCCTGCTCTTGAGACGATACCAGATTTTGCTTCGTGGACCACACGCTTTGGGGAAAAGCGAGTCGTATACCAAGCCGTCGTGATCAGAGTCTCCATCATAACTGGAGACGTCGTACTTGATTCGAAGAGGAGAGCCGGAACGGAAGCCTTCGGAATTTTGAGACATCCTGTTAAATTCCATTTGAGCGCACCAAATGCCCTGAAGATCTCTGCCCCAGGGCAAAAGAACAACTTCGATAGTCCAAGGATACGCGGTGGATGGAACCGAATACTCAAGAATTTGGAGACGTTGCTCAATACTGTTGAATTTCCTTTCGGTCCTCAGCTGTCCAACGACTTCCGCCAAGATGGTTTTCGAGCAATCGGGGGAATCGCTGGAACGCGGACGGTTCTCGTCATTGCGGGCAGTAATGGACATCTGCAAGCTATCCTGACCATGTTCGAGCTCGACAAGACGATGCTCAGCCTCAAGAAGTCGCCCTTCTATCAGTTCAAACTTGTCAATTACCTCCTCGGCCGGGACGTGTTGAAAGGATGCATTTTCTAACATCCAGAGGCGGTCAGACATGTTTTGAATGGTGGTAGAAATGTTTGGTTGTGCTGCGAGATGCCTCTTCAGGGTAAGCAACTGAGGTGCAAGCTTGCGCAGGGCCGAAGGAACGCTCATGGGAACAGAAGCAATAGAGTTCGGCTGGGTGTTGGGTGTCCCATCACCTGCATGTCTTGAGCTGAATTGCGAAGTGTTTGGTTGGGTTGGAGACAGCACGAGTCCGTCTCCTTCATCAGCACCCGGGCCCGCATTATCGACAGACGCCATTTCTCGAATAACATTATCAATCAGAGAAGTTGTTTCCCGGAGGTGGCGATCGTAGGCTTGGACATCAGGTGTGTCGGTCACGCTAGCCAGATCCGTGGTACTCTGCGCGCCATCTTCTGCCTTCACAAAAGTGGGCGGAACGTCCGTCTGAGTTGCAGCGCGGCGAGATTGCAGGACATGATCGAGGAAAGCGCGGCTTGGACTATGACGGGGACGATCACTCTCCGTATCGGCCGAATAGCGAATTGTGGAAGCCAGTTGTGATTGTTCCCTCGCTTGTTCCAGTGTCTTGTGCCATTGTCTCAGAGCATCCGTCTCCGACGCACGCATTCGATCAAAACGGTCGGTGGTTGATTGCATCGACATGTTGAGCCCTGGATGCTGCTGGGGCGGCTGAATACTCGCAGCGCCACGAAGCTCGCTGGAGTTTAATTGACAGATGGATGGAACGCTTGGGAAGCCGGAGATGTGGAGACCTGAGCTGTCCTTCCGAACCGCATTGGTGTCCACGATAGCTACATGCGGCTGCATTGCATGGTCTCCATCTTCCGCCGCTGTATCCCCAGAGAGACTGCGTGTGAAGCGCCCTCTCCTCCTGGGTGTGTGTTGTATGTCATGGATGGTGTGGTCGAGCCGAGTGCGTTCTACGTACACGCCGTCGCCAACCTGGACGAGGTCTACGGGGGTATCGGATGGGCGATGGATGGATTGCTGGTGCGAGCTGGAGGCAGCATTGTCGGGAGCGTCGTGGAAGCAGGCGTGGTGGCCGCAGATGCACCACGGGTATTCGAAGTCTCCATCACCACCATCCTCCGGCCGGTGGTGGTTTCGCCAGAAGCGCTTGCAGCTGCAGGTCGGGGCGTTGGGGCCGAAGAGGGCGTGGTCGCGGGAATTGCACGAGCCGAAGGGCAGCGAGGAGGGCGAGTGTGGAGGGCGCGACTGCCTGGCTCGTGAAGGAGTCGGAGCTCGCGAAGCTTGGGCGAACGCCGCCATGGGCAGCTACAGATGCATCCCAAGCGTGGAGGTGTGCGAACTTTAACATTGATACATAGCGCGAGGCCCCGCTGGTTTATGAGGCAGACGCGTTAGCCTGGCGCGGATGGTGCCATGCGGGTCGCAATGCCGCGCAGAGGAATTCTACGACGTACTCGTGAGGATCCGTGAAAAGCTACAAATGCCGATGCGCACGCAAAATGTAGCGAAGGACGACGGCGGCACCGAGGGCGTCGTGCGCGAGCAAAACGGACTGTGTGACCCGTGAGGGCTGTGGGTGCAGTATGCGAAGTTTGAGAGGGCGGGACGCAGGCGTGGAGGGGAGGCGGTTGATAAGAGTCGACGGGCGCGGTGCACGAGGGTGAGAGCTCACGGATCGCAACGGCCGGCTCGTCTCTGAGGCTCCATCTGCCATCCCGCTGAGCGATCCCGGTCGCCTGGGCCCACTCGCTGTCTGTCATTGGCTGACGCAGTGACACTTTGGATCGTGGGGATGCCTCCCGTGTCCGGACCGGGTCCGAGCGTTGCAGCTCGCAAGAAAATGCGTTTCACCTGCACGTCGCACGCCCAGTGCATTATCTCGCGGTACATCTGCCGACTTGTTTGCTTTTCAAGAGGCCGCCCAAGCTGAAGAACAGGCAGCTGTTCACCCGCCTCTAAGGGGCGACGTGAACGTGCCGGGATGCCAGCACTAATGATCTGTCGCAAGCAAGGTTATCGGTCGGCATGCAGCCTTCCACCACCCCTGTCAACCCCAGCCAATGGCCTGCTGCCAGCCGGCTACACACATCTACCGCTTGTCCAAAAGTCGCGCATTCATCGACGCGACGGCCTGCCTCCACACCGCCAGCTGCATATGTTGTGCCCATCCCCACGACGAACGGCTGGGCAGCGTACGCGCCTGTGTCAACGCTGGACGCGACTGCCAGCTGATTTCCAAGATAGGAAATCAGCTGTACGTCCCGAGATGCCGACAGCTGTCTAATGAGGAAAACAATGACTCTACGCTGCTCTAAGCACCATTTTAAGACACTGTGCCGCGAGGCCGCTTCGTCACACGTGGCCATGCAGCGACGCCCAGGTAGTCTCATTGGATGAGTCCATGTGAAAGAACATTGTTGCCTAACCGTGTAAATCGCAATTGAGCGTTTGCTCAACAGACGCGTCTCAAGACTAAGACTCGCTGGATTAGAACATAGCATAACATAATACTTTTTAACTGCGCAACGAGAACGGCATCTACTTACCACCCAAGTAACGCCATTTGTTTCCTACTAAGACTACGTACTAACGCCGTATATACTCGTAAATCGATAGGTGTTAAATTTGAAGATGGTGTTGGCGGCTTTCGACTTGGCGGCTGCGGCGGCGTAGAGGCCGCCTAGCCCTACGGCATTCTTCGTATCCTTCGTGGCTTTTGAGGGTCGAAGACCTATTGACCTACAGATTCTGGGCAGCTGTGTCGCAATCGTGCTAGTAGCGGCGAAGCAAAACCTCCGTCATTCTTGCTCCAAAGCGAGGGTCTTCTTATCGATAAGGAACGGCTGTTCGGGAGAACTTCGGCCGATGCGCGACGCGCTCTTCAGACTGGCCCTTGCATGACGCGCTCACTCCGCGTCTTCCCGCCCGAACTTCATCTCGCTTCTAAAGCTGGCAATCCACTAATTGTTTCTCGCGCTACTCGGTTGCAAACTCAACCGACCTTGATTCTCGCAACTTGCTGCGCCATTGGGCCCCTCACTCTGGCAATGGCGGATGAATCCTCAAATCTATCTTCTCCACCAGCTGAAACGGAAGTGACGACGGCTACTTCAGTTGTGAAGGCTGAGACCTCAACAACGCAACTGAGAGGCAAGAAGCGACAATCCGAGCCCGTTGCTCCCGAGGCTAAGCGCACGAAAAGAGCTTCGCGAGCAGCTAAGCTGAGCTACGCTGAAGATAGTGAGGAAGAGCAAAAGGAAGAAGTCATTCAAACTACGCCAAAGAAGAGCAAGAAAGCAGTCAAGACAGAAGCCGAGGAGGAGGTCAAGGAAGAAAAGCAGAACGGTGAAAACAGGACTACTACCAAAAAGGCACCACGCAAGCGGAAGACCAAGGAAGAGAAAGACGCCGAAATGGCGCCATTGGCAGCAAGGACAGCGGCCTCAAAGCTGTTCGTCGGTGCTCATGTCAGCGCAGCCGGAGGCGTACAAAACGCCGTGACGAACTCAGTGCACATTGGGTAAGACGCTTACAAGAGCAAACGTATCGGCGTATCTAACACCATCACAGTGGCAATGCCTTTGCATTATTCCTGAAGTCACAACGCAAGTGGGCCAACCCGGCCATCACTTCCGAGGCCATCACCATGTTCAAACAGCAGTGCGACCACCACAAGTACGAGAGCAACAAGCACGTCGTCCCCCATGGCTCGTACCTCGTCAACCTCGCGCACACGGACGAAACAAGAGCAAAGCAAGCCTATGATTCCTTCGCCGACGACCTATCCCGCTGCAACAAGCTCGGCATCCAGCTCTACAACTTCCACCCGGGCAACGCCGCCAGCTCGACTCGCGACGAAGCCTTGAAGCAACTCGCCTCGCAGCTCAACCGCGCGCACAAAGACTCCTCCACCGGCACCGTCCTGACCCTGCTCGAGACGATGGCCGTGTTCGAAGGCAACACCATCGGCGGCACCTTCGAGGAGCTGGCCGCCGTCATCGCCCTCGTCGACGACAAGTCGCGCGTCGGCGTCTGCCTCGACACGTGTCACGTCTTCGCCGCCGGCTATGACCTGCGCACGCCCGACGCCTACAACGAGACCATCGACAAGTTCGACAAAGTCATCGGCCTGCCCTACCTTAAGGCCTTCCACATCAACGACTCCAAGGCTCCGCTCGGATCGGGCCGCGATCTCCACGCCAATATCGGCACCGGGTTCCTCGGCCTGCGCGCGTTCCACAACATCATGAATGACACCCGTATGCAGGGCCTGCCCATGGTGCTCGAGACGCCGATTGATAGCCCTGACCCGAAGGATCCGAAGAAGACGGTTGACGATAAGGGTATTTGGGCGCGGGAGATCAAGCTGCTGGAGAGCCTGGTTGGGATGGATGTCGAGAGCGAGGAGTTCAAGAAGCTGGACAGCGAGCTGCAGGAGCGCGGGAAGGGCGAGAGGGAGAGGGTGCAGGATCAGGTGGACCGGCGGGAAGAGAAGAAGAAGGCGAAGGAAGATAAGGGAGCCGGGAAGAAGAGGAAGGGTCCGGCGACGGTGAAGGACATGTTTGCGAAGGCCAAGACGAAGAAGGCGAAGAAGGACGAGAGCTCGGGAGAGGGTAGCGGTGAGCAGTCATCATAAGTCTCTTCATGACATAAAAGCGGGCTGCGGTTTGAATTACTGATCAATTATGGGGACAAATAACTACCGTACGGAAGGTCAAAAGCCGTACACACCATTGGGCCAAAATATCGGCGGCATTCTAGAGATAGTTGCAGGGGCGGATACTGTAAAAAATAGCCATTTCTCTGCCTACATATTCACCTGGCAAGTTGGAAGAAAAAGAGAATGACCGTCGACAAAAATGGCAAAACTGAACCCTGCTACATGCAGGTTAAGCTCAGAAAGACTCCTTGGGACCGTCTTTTTTGTCTTCCCTAGCCCGTTTTCGAACCTTCGACCTCTTTAATATTACCCACAGAGGACGGGTGGCAACTTGGGCTGCCTTACTGTAAACCTTCGGGCTCTCATTTAACCAAGCACCAACCTCTTCGAGCGTGACTAGCATGCCGGAATGGCTGACTGAGTGGCTTATATAGAGCACCTAACAGTCTCTTTCCTACATCTCGCGGCAACTTCGCACGCCTCTCCGGCGTTTGCTTAGCAACACAGACAATCCACCACCTTCATGTAGTATGTGCTATCCGCCCATTAAAATATGAGTTATGATGACATGCAAGGTGGTGACACCAGTGCAATATCACTTGCATACTAAACATGACCAAGAGCGTATTTACTAAGAAGTCAAGAGAAAGAAGGGAATGGTGCAAAGAAAGCGTAAGAATATTCTACCGATATGTGTATTCTCCTTCTACATTGTCCTCCATGGTCATGAATCAAGCCAAATGGATTTCACAATCAACCTCACTCGGATCCTGATTCTCATACGCTTCCCCATGCATCAACCCATCAACGTAAATATCCCCGATAAGTGTGTAGGTTTGACCAACCGAGCGGACAATAAATAGCCGGTCAGTACCTTGAACAGCTATGATAGCATCCCCCTCCTGAGCAGTATGCACAGCATTGCAAAAGCGCCCCGCACGAGTACGGCCAAGACGTCTTTGACTATCCTCAGCGTACCAAAGCATTCTTCCACTAATGAGGTCTTCTTCTGTAGTCATATCCTCGTCTGTTTCGAATTCAAAAGGCACAATCGATGGGACATACGCCCTGATCTTTGCCATAACTTGATTGCACCGTTCAAGCAACTCCTCAGGAATGGTTTCAGAGTCGTTTGCGGATTCGACCAGCAATCGCGACCTGTGTTGAAGGTAGAATAGAAATTGGGAAGCCAAGGCTTCGTTTTCGCCGACTCGAGCATCAAGAGGCGGTGCCCAAGGATCCTCGGCAATGATAGTGCGGAAAAGGGTGACAATATGCTCGGTCGAGGGGTCTTCAAGTAGAAGATGCATGAGGTTGGAAAGACTCTCGACCGGTGATTCGTTGCTTGATCCCTCGAGAGACCAGGCAATTGTTGCATGTGGGGCAGACACGAAGTCTATTATTCGCCCTTTGACCGCAAGAATTGTGTTTTCCATGTGGAATTGCACTGGCTCGAGCTCCTCTGGGTGCGGCTCGTACAGATTGGGACTTAGAATCTCGGCAGAGTCTTTCCCCGCAGGCCGGTCGATTGGGAGACACCAGGAAGGTAGCTTTGAGTTCGGCCGGCGCCAAGAGATAGCATAGGATAGGACTTCCACTAGGCTATCCGCACTCTGAAGCAGGCGAACCGATAGTTGTTGCGATAGCGCGTCAATTGTATTGTCAGCTGAGTAGTTCGGTTCGAGACCTAGTGTCTGGGTGTCCAAGGAGATGGCAAGAATGGCGTACACTCGGTCTCGGAGGTCTGCGCATCGAAGTGGCCGGTACCACTCGAGATTGTCAAGCAATCCTGACCAGGTGTAGTCAGTTCCGGGTTCTAGCCGGGCATATCTTTCCCACCATATGCCGTACATGGTTCTTTCAACTTCTGCCACAGATACTGAGTTTTCGCGGGATTTTCGTCGGCTGGTGTCGAGAATCTGCCAAGGAAGGTATTCGGCTCCAAACAGGATAGGTATAACAGCAACTGCGTTCCAGTCTATCAGCCGGTGCCCGCGCAGCATTATGATCTCTTTGTTCAGTATCTGCTCCTGTACGATCCACAGCCGCTGATTCCATTCGCCGTAAGCAACATGGATCAACCATTTCCAGCCCTGCTTGCGGTATCGCTTTGAGATTTCGTCCTCATAGTACGATTCGTCGGATGCCAGGTATAGATCTGACGGAAGTGGTTCGAATCGTATCCTTCCATCATCCATCCTGTCCCGAAGCTCTTCAATGCTGCCAGCATCGTGCACTCGTTGCCAGGTATCATCCGGAATATTCCCAGTAATTCTCTTCAGCAATCGCATTCCCCGTTCCTCATCCGACTCTCTCCATCCAGGTCCAAGGTAGGTAATAACTCGCCTTGCATGCGTGTATATCTGGCTCATCTTTGCAACCTGCTGGCTCTTCTCCTTGTCATTTTGCTGATTGATGCAAATTTGATCGATCCAGAAAACCTTTTGGTTCAATTCTTCAGCGTTTTGTAGATCGCACATAGCATCTCCCAAGTTCTTTGTCAAAGGGATCCATCCGATTGCTCTTCCAAGATCATCAAGAACAATGGCCTCCTTGAACTGGTCCGGCTTCCCCCACACATATGAAAGTGCCTGGAAACTGCCGCTCGACACCGGAACGTGACGAATGCGGATTTCGATCCGTGTCTTGGCTCTACCAAGCTCAAGCACGCGGATCTCATCACTGGACTCATTCAAAGGTTGATACTCGTAACGAGGAAGGTCCATGGCTGGTGGCTGAGTTCAAAGGCTGATGCGTTTTAAGAAAGAAGGTTTTGAACGGAATGCCGCGTGCGTGTAGTCCGCTCAATATGGTGCGCAACAGCTGACTGGTAAAAGGTTACAGCGGTACATTTGGGGTATGTGAAAGTGATCGTGTAGATGCGGTAAAGATTGTGGGCGAGTAGCTTTTTATATACATGCGTGGCTGAAACGCGGGACAAATACTGTGTGACCCGGGATCAGGCCGCATTCATCTCCCCAACATAGAATGTATGCCCCGTTTAGTGAATGCTCCCTTCTGATTTAACTGTTATCTCCAAGTCTCTTGATATTCTGCAACTCAACCTGTCCCAAGTTAATTAGAGCTGCGGCAGCGTCTATTCAGCTTTTGAAAAACCCAGAAAGTGTGCGGGAGCTGCAGAGTTGGGTTCCAACAATCGGCCCCCACTTGAGGGGCCAAAAAGCCCCGCAGACAAATGATTCGGAGGAATCCTTCCGCAAGCTAAGTGCCCTTTGGGAAAACCCTCACGAGAACAGTCTAGAGGCTAAATTCGCAATAGCTTTCGCAGGATGCCGTAGAATATATGCTAGGAAATACTATAGCACTTGCTAGTCCTCATGTAAGTTGCCACGGTAACGCCGACCATATCTACAGGCCTTCTTAACGCAGCTAGAGAGCGGCAATGGATTAATGTATTGTACCAATGTGGTGGAGTTGCAGCAATCTATGCGCACGCCGCGCACAAGGTCTTCGAACTCTATGGTCTCAGGCATTCGAAACAAGCAACTATAGGCTATTCAATACGTCATTAGTGTATCTACCAGCAAGATCTACTGTTCTTAGCTTTTGACCTGATTTCAGCCGGAATTTACCATTTCTCAGCTACCGCTCGGGTCCTGCGATTTACAGGGAAGATAGCTTTGCACAGACGTGAAAAAACTCATTGATATATCTGAGGCTTTTATTGGAACACAATGATAAATTTTACTCGTAATATGTGTTCTTCAAGACTGTCGCGTGCTCAGCGCTTGATGAACCTTTGTAAGTCTTGGTAATGAGCCTAGATTTTGAGGGCGCCCATTCAAGTAACAAATGCTGACGCCCGTGGCTTGCTTGGCTCGCATGCGGGGAAGTCGTTCCCAACAGCCGACTCGGTGGCCTATGCCAGGTATTCCCATCTATTTAAACTTAAAGAAACACGCTGTGACGGTCAACAGGCGCGATCGCTTAACGGCTTGCTCACCCTTTTCAACAAGGAACTTGCGTGTATCACACCAGAATAGCCGAAGTGAAAGTTACTTTGTTTCCTCCCTCTCACTGAAGTTCCAACCCGCAAGATTAACCTCAAAAAATGTCCCACAAAACCGACAACTCTCGACCCCGCCCCACCGCCCTCGAAATCGACCCATCCTCCCCCGGCACCATCGTCCGCGCCGCCATGCTCCTCGAATCCTGCTTCAACACCTTCCTCGCGCACGGCATGTTCTTCCATCCGCACGACACCTCCGTCCAGCTTTTCTTTGACGACACCACCACCACCGCTTCCCCCTCCATCACCGACGCAGCTCTCTCCTCCCTGCTCATGCAATGGATCGGCACCTGGACTGTCGCCACGACCGTGCCACTCCTCCTCGCGCTGCCTAATCGCCCCGGCGCCATCGAGAAGCGTGTCACCGCGTACGCGGCGCTGGGAACGATGGAGGCGCTGTTTGTGCCGTTTCTGGTCCACCATGCGCGGGCGGAGGGCGGCGGGGCTGCGGGTTTGAGCTGGGAGAAGGTTTTTGGTGGACTGGTGATGCCGATGGTGGGGGCGCTCGCGTTCAGGTTGTGGGTGTTGTTTGTTAAGCCGGGGTGGATGGGAAAGTATAGGGCTGGAAGGAATGGTGATTAAAGGGGATGGAATTCCGCTCAATCCATCATGACGCTCTTCAGATTCAAGAGGAATCATCACGAGTCACCCTAGTTGATACTATCGTATTTCTACATCCAACAGCGAAGAGAGTGGACCAAGTGTCATGCAGGTCGTATATCTGAGCATTGATTCGCCGGTACACGCCTTTGTTGACACGGAACTGGCAAAGAACCGCAACATAATACGAGAACGAAAGATATATATCTTGCCGTCAATGCTGCACCAGTAGATCAGGTACTTTCCCTTCCCCTCGAAGTTCAATCTGATGATTACTTTCCATTCCCTTTCTCCAGATCAGACTCCAATGCGTCTTGAGACTGTGGTCCAGATTTTGTCCCGGGGCGCCTTCGGTCTCTGATAGTAGATCGTGCAACATGAAACATGCTCGTTGTCCGGCCCTCTGAGGTGTCCTTGCCAGCTTCATTCCCATAAAGTTGGTCTCCTGAACCTCTCTGTACTCTCCGACCCAACACCCGATCACGAATACGATGCTTGAACGCAGCAATCCGCTGATCAAATGTCAGGGCAAGGATAGTGAGAAACAACGCTGTAACAGCTGTAACAGCTATTCCAATACCTGTTATTCCGTCGGGAGTGCCACTCGTACTGAAGATTCCCGTCGCGAATCCGAGAGGGAGGAACACAACTGTGACATAGGTGAAGTATCGCGTATCCTCTGCCCCATGCAAACTTAGCTCCTCCCGGATATAATCCCGCCTATTCACCAACGCTGATCTCAGCGATCGGATGTCCGCCTGCAAGCGTTGTAGTTTCCGGAGTTTCTGGTTGTTTGAGCGTGTATGTTTTGTGATTGTCGAACCGTACTTTGTCTCGTCTTTCAATGTCCACCGCGGCTTTTCCAAACCACGATCTCGGTCACGGCTCTCCCAGCTCGCAATCTTGTCAAAGGTGTCTTCAAGATCATTGTCAAGCACCTGTAGCACTTGCTGCAACTCTTCCCAACGCTTACTGTGCTCAAAGTAGGCGCTACTGCCGATCTGGTCGAAGGAGAGCATTTCTGAAAGAACGTCGGAGAGCATGTCTGGAGAAAATTCTTGTTTCGATGTTTCCTGAAGACTCTTCTCATTCCCGTTGAAGGATGCGTTGTTCATTCTGCGCAAAGAATTCCTGATGGTCTCCAATATCTGACGTGTGCATATTTCGACTTCTTGCATCATCTCATGGAATAAGATGAGCTCCAACACCTTTCGTTGATGCCAAGGCTCCTTCGACGTGGCTCCCATTATCATGTTCAGAACTCTTTTCTGGTGCAGCGAAGGGGGACTTGAATTACTGAACAACGATGAGATCGTCTTCTGTTCGGTGTCTTGATCACCTTCCCGTATTCTTTTTCTGGATTCGCTTGAGTCGTCTTCATCTGATGTCTGCCATATTCTGTCTTCTTGCTTTTGTACCGGATCTCCTATCCGTTGAAACTCATCCTCTTTCTCTTGTATAAGGTCTGCTTTCCATTGTTTTTCATACTGCTTTTTTCGCCTCGTTGAGAGCAGTTTCTCAAGCAGATCTGCCATTCGGTGTTCCTCGTCTTCTCCTAGTGGCCTGTGGGATGCATCCTGTCTCTGAGTGCCGCTGATTTGCTGGTCCCTGTTTCCTGTATGACCTTCCTCATCTGTCCTACGAGGTTCGCCTTGTTCTCGGTTTACACTTGTTTGGTACTCGTTCCCATGTCCTTTTCGTTCTGCAAAACGTTGTCTTCGCTTAGCCGCATGTACTTTTCGCTCGCGTGCGTCTTGTTCAAATTCTTCCCGGCGTCGGTTCCGTTCTTGCTCACGAGTCTCGTAATGCTCTTTGAGAGCCTCTTCAAGGTGATTCACTCCTTCCTGGAGCTCTTGGCTGTCATTGCAGTTGTATTCAATCACATGGCAAGTCCAGTATCGATCGAAAAAGTCCCCGTTAAAACGAAATCCGATAGCTCCACGATGTAGCTTCAACTTGTTTTCGGTCAGGTCCACAATTTGAGGTTTTGGGATTGCTGACAACTGTTTTTCAGAGTCGCCTTCATATAGCCGGTAAAATGACAGATGGAATTCAGTAACCCAAGCGTTGGTGAGAGCTGTGGTATCGTCAAGGACTTTCTTTTCGCATAGTGCATGACTGTCGAAGAACGCGGCCAAACCTTCTTGTTCTGATGGTGGAGCCAGCGAGCAGCAAAGCATTGCGGTATCTTTGCTAGCAAGGGGAAGCCAAATGAGCCGTTTCTTGATGAGAGCTTCGTCCACAGTCCTCCATCTAACCATTTCATGCATCAGACTCTTGTCCAGAATATGTCTGAATGTTTGCTTTCTTCGCTTTATTCGGCCTGGAGCCTCTTTGCTGGTTGTTTCGTCTGACCAATCACTAGTGGACTTAGGCATATTCGCAATAAAGCCTCTGATACTTTTCCCATCAAATGATGAAAGATTTTTGGACTCGATTGAAGAGAGACATTCAGAGATGACTGACCCCTCTCCAACAGCCATTTTGAGCGCCTCCATGTTCTCCTTCCAATTGCGTATGATCAACGGATTGTATTGCAAAAATTCTGGGCACTTGTATAGCCATTCGTCTGAGTATTCGACAATACTTTTCTTGTCCATGAGAATTCTCTGCTCTTCAACATTCCTGAAAGGGACAGATTTAGGAATGAGGGTGGCACCATTCCTGCCGTTGTTGCCTCGTAGAGTCTGAGAGTCCTCGAGTTCTGGTAAAGATGTATCAGAGGTCCACATCAAATATGGCAACTCAAAAGTGATATGCCAGTAGTCGTTCGCCGAAATTGAATCTTCGAATACACGTGGCTGTTTATTCTGGTTGAAATATCCAGGAAACAGACCATTAGGCGAGCATCCTCTGAGAAGAGTTGTTCTCGAGTCAATGAGCATCGTTTCTGCGTCCTTGGAGTTAATCTTCAGTTGTCGTCTTGCCATCACCAGAGCTAGGCCGTATCGCAGTGGATTACTCCAGGTTGAGTCGTCATTTTCTTCATGGTGAGCTTGAGCGTTTATCGTATTGGTCCAGTTCTGAGGCATCTTGGAATCTGGAGCTATCAGGGACCAATCTTGATAGAAAAGAGCAGTATCTCGAGCATGGAATAGAAACCGGCTTTCCCGGATTGTTCGAGCTGTAGCAATAGTTGGACCAAGTGGAGCAGGGCCTTGAGTAGTAAATCGTTTCAGGATGCGTCTCCGGGCTTCGGTGGTAACGTCTCGCGAAACGAGTTCAACGAGCCTTTCTGGCGGCCGTACAGGCGGTCCAAGTAAAGCAAGCCACGCGCTTGGTCTGGAAGCCCGTTTCTGTATGGCTTTGAGTGCATTCCATATCCAGACATGGTCGTGAAAATGGTAGTGCGGGATATTCCATCCTTCCGATCGTGCAAACGCATATTGCTCTCGTATGTCATCTCTCTGTAACGCACTCCACCACCTGAGTGAGTATCCGTAGAATGACTTCCTTATCTGAGGGCTGAGTTGCAAAAATCTAGCCATCTTCAGTATTTGGAATGGTGTTGCTGCAAGATCCCTGGATGTGCCTGCGCTTCCGAAGTGGGTACCGTCAGCCCAGTAGTTGCCCATGAACTGTTCATCTTCCCCAAGAAGGTTCAGAGCGCAATCAGAAATCCACAGTGCGTGACCTTCACACGTGTCATTTATCCGCTCAACCAAGAGTTTGGACCAGTCATCAGGGTTTGCTTTAAGACGGTCGCCCACGGCAAGTAAGAACTGGAAAGCGAAGCTGATCTCGGTCAGTTATGACTATTTTTCTTGTAAGGGGGACTTAGACTCACAAAGTTGCTGACACAACTATCCGGTGACCCGAGATATCTCCACATGTCAACGCAATGGGAGTCTTTCCTTCCGTGGTAATTTTGTCACCATATTCATTGAAGTCCCAAATAGGATGCGCTGAAACAGGAATGCTGCAGACGGACAGTATGTGCTCCACGTTGCGCCTCATGATGAAGTTGAAGTACTCTGAAGTTGACGGTAGCGCCGGTGGCTGGAAGTCCAGGTTCGACAGGGCATGATTCATGGAGATCTCGGAAGCACGCACCAAAGACGACCGCCAGGAGTTGTCCTTGTATAATAGTTGGAGCCTGTATGCTACTGTCACTTCTAAAGGACCTTCTTCGGAATTTTCATGTTGAACTTCATAACCTGCATCGGATCCCTTCTTGAACTTTGTGGCTTTACCATTCACGAAAGGTGAAATGACTAATGCAACTGCTACAGGGACTTTCGACTCCAAAAGCTGGGCCTTTTTTGAGATATCGTCATGTTTCGGTGCTCTCGGAATCTTGTGAATGACTAATAGACTGTATCCATGCGGCGAGAGATTGGTAGAATAGTTCTCAGAGTCATGATCTTCCGAGTTGAATTCGTAATCCCGGTCTTGCCAGTCTAAATCGCGGATGAGCATTCCTGCATGGAACTCCAGTTTAGGCCTTTGGTGACTTGTTGGTCCACTGATGATGCTGCTTGTAGGCCTCTTGCGCTCTGCTGGTTTGGTGCCGCTGGTGCCTTGCTTTTCCACGAAGTTGTTCTTGCAGGTGATCTCATCGACCTCGGTGTTCTTCGGTCGCTGTGCCGAATTCTGTGCTGCTACTTCCCCAGGTACCTTTTGCAGACCATCACTCTCTTGCGCCTTTCTCAACGGAGTTCGCTCAATGACGTAGTTCTGGATGATGGTATGGTTCCGTGTAAAATACTGCACCCGAACGGAGAAGTCCTCGGTCCTCCACGTGAACCGGGGCCACCGATCGTGTATGAAACTGAGGTTGATGTTGTGCAGGCTCTCAATTTGAGATGACGCAATTTGTAATCCAAGGCCTTTCATGCTCTTTTCACGTTCAACAAGCGCCATTGTACGTCTCTGAACATAGTATGGCTGGGCCATTTGCCGATTGGCATCTGCGCAAAAGAAGCCTGAGTGGCCATAGCCAAGAAACCTCGTAATTTGAGTAAGGCGGCCAAAAGCGTCGACACTGGCAGTGGTCCCTTCATGACCAAAAGACGAATATGTTGACCCACTTGGGAATAACTTTTCGGCACCAGAATACGTTTGGCCAGAATCTCGCGATTTGACAGGCTCTTCATTCCGTGGTATTGCGGTGCATTGTTCGTCGGGTACGTGAGGGGTTAGGCGAAAACCTTGAAAATTCTCTGTTGTGCGTTGCGTCAATTTCCTATTCGCTGGTTTTTTTTTTTAAAAAAAAAAACTACGCGGTAAAACGAGCTCACCGTGAACGAAATGCCTCGCTGCTTCCTCGCTGCCAGGTTCATCAAACGTGACCTCAAAATTATGAGAAGGTTTAGACGCCATCCCGGCGCGGCAACCTGTCGCAAGCAGGCTATGCGTCAAAAACTGCGGTGCGAAGCGATCCAAATGTTCTATTCGCTCACAGTTATAAGCGCAAACTTCCTGCGAAGGAATAAATAAGCGTGGCCTAGCCGAGCTTTGTAATACAGGTTTCAGCCTCGTCGGCCATAAAATCGGACTGACGCACCGAACATGGTAGGTCTACCGGTTATCAGCTGAAGACTTCGGAGTAAGCAGTAACCACAAGCGAAACCAACCATCTTAGGGCTTCAATCTGTGAGGCTGAGGCTCAGCCGCACCTGATAGCGGTGTGTGTGATTAAAAGTTTTCTATTCGAAACTTCAGTAGTACCGTCGGTCAGCACCGAAAGTTGTCAAACAATAAGGTCCTTAGGTAGGCCAAATGCTCGTTTAGTTTTGTGTTGTAAGGTCCATAGTGCTCCATCTTAACGTACCCCGACCGCCGATCACCCTTCCACTGCAACCTTCCAAGCTGCCACTACAGCCTTTCTTCTGCCTTAAATAATTGAGATGTAGCATTTCTCAGCTTTTTTTTACTCGCTTATTTATGGGCACTCGGCTGCATATCTGCGTGTCATGTGGCACATGCGGCCTCACATGCTACTTCTTCTAACTTAGCAAGCGCAAGCGCAAGAGGGCGGTGGCGGTGGTTGCGATACTAAGTTGATCCAAGAGAAATCATTCGAAGGTTTGGTCTTGTCTATTGTAAGTGTTGTTTCTAGAGCCAAAGCTGAAGTGAATGAGGGGGGGTTAGGCTGAAGAGTTATGGTGGTGTGGAGAAAATGAAAACGTAAGCGGTGGTGCGGGGGTTGCATGGCAGTGCAAGACTGTCGGTATCCCACAGCCTCGCCGTGCGATCGCAAGCCACGCACCGCAGAGTTGATAGGCATAAGCGAGGCTGAAAGGAATAGCTGAGCTACAACGGCACGACTACCCCGACCAATTTGCAGTGACCAGCTTCGTCGACGAAAAAATAAAACAAAAAGGAAAGACTTGGTAGTACCTTTTAAGACCCCCTTGTTTAACTGCGAAGAGTAAGATTGATGCCAAATTATTCAATGTTCGAGCGCCCATTCCAGGGAACCGGTAAATTGGATCCCGGCCAATTTATGCAGTGAGATGCAGGCTGTGTAGCACTGACAAAGCGACAGCGATTAGTCGTTAGCGATCGCTGCCTAGATCTCTGTTGCCTATCCCTTCAAGCCTTACAAGCCATCTTTCACTCTCGGTCCATTCCACCCTTACTCCACAAAGCAAATCGGCCACGATCACCGGATAACTCATCAACATTTGGCATGGCACACACCTGGCCTCTCAGGTCTTTATCGAAGAACCTCGAGGCGCACAGCGCCACAATTCTGTCTCAGGCTGCCACTGCATCGAGTTCTCTTCAGCCTCGTTTACGGAAAGTGTCTTTTGGACTTGAGATCCTTAAGCCAAAGACATGGTTGACCAGGCCATTCAGTCTGCAATCTCAAATGTCATCCCAAGCTTCGAATGGGCAGGTGAACCTGCGACCTATCCGCATATCGATCATGTGATTGCCACAAAAGTCTCACGGATTATGAGCTCGAGCGGAGATAGAGATGGTAGTAAAAGACCACGCATCTACATACTGCTACACTACCTCCGCTTAACGCGCTATCATACTGCGTTCTCTGGCCACTCCGACGATCACCTCCCATTCGTGGACTGGACATTACCGGAAGAGCTCGATGAAAACGCGCGTCAAAAGTTCCTGAAGTGGCAAGATCTGGTGATACCACGAGAAAACCGGCTCTTCGTGTCTAAAGTGAAGCCACATATGGAATTCAAGGACGAAAACGGCTGCCGGCTTCTCCATATCAAAGTTCTCGGACACGGAGCGTGGGGTGTAGTCGAGAGTGTCAGAGGAGAATCCAGCCAAAGGGTCTTCGCAAGAAAGAAATTCCTCTTTAAAGGAAGAAACCAGCATATCAGACGCGTACTGGACTCCTTTAAGAGGGAATTACAAGCATTGAAGCGCTTGCATCATCAACATCTCATTATGTACGTCGGGAGCTACGAGGACCCAAGTGGCACGTCCCTCGTAATGCTTCCTGTTGCAGAATGCGATCTATCTGTCTGGATGCAGGAAAGCTCAGACACTGCTGCAGTGCGACGGTTCTTCGGATGCCTTGCTTCTGCCTTGGCATTTTTGCACCAGGAAAAAATACGACACAAAGATATCAAGCCTTCCAATGTCCTTGTGCACAAAAGTCGAGTTCTTCTATCAGACTTCGGTTCGTCTTTGGACTGGAAAGAATGGGGAATGAGCACAACGTCCGGAAACATGGAGGCAGGCACTAGAGTGTATGCTGCTCCTGAGGCGTTCGAGCATGAGGTAAGAGCGGGAACGCACATTTGTTTCTGAGAGCTGAATGCTAAAAAATGCATCCAGCGTCGAGGCTCCTCTTCGGACATCTTCAGTCTCGGTTGCGTTTTCCTGGAGCTAGCCACCAAGCTATGCGGCCATATTTACGACGATCTCTATCAGCATCTCAAGGAAAACGGAACCGGTGTGATTTTGTACGGAGACAATGAGGAGGGTATAAGATCATGGGTCAAAGAACTCAAGAAGCCCCAACGAACTGTCGCGGAGTTGAAACTCCTTCGCATTATTCTCAGCATGCTGGGCACGGATAGGATGAGGCGTCCCAAAGCCTCGACAGTCGCAGGAGATATTCACGACTTGGGTGATGAATTCTCTTGTAATCACTGTCATGTTGAGAGATTAACGCGTGATCTTGACATTGATCTCCAAGAGCCGGAGCAAAGAGGTCTTGCGCTCTGCAAAGTCGCACGTCAAGGTAACGTTAGGGATTTCGAATTCCTGCTCAGCATTACGGACAATCATCATATTGAAACTGTTGCGGACACCACACTCAATGATTCCATCAAATTCAACAACTTTTCAATAGCTGAGACAACCCTCAGCTATTGCCAAAGAAGGGGCATCAGCCTGGATATCCACCTTGCGCTTCATCAGACAGTCGGAGCCGGTGACAACCGTGGGGTGAAGCTACTTATGGAATACGGAGCAGATGCAAATGCCATGCGGGAAACTGATCCAACCTGGCGTAGTTCCCTTTACATGGCGGCATCTTGGGGCCACGACCAAATCATTGAGACGATGATAAGCTGTGGTGTCGATCTGAACCGCAAAGAGCAACGTGACGGGAAGACCGTGTTGCACGCCGCTTTCCGTGGCAATTTGCACGGAAGACTCCTTGGACTGATACTTTCGCAAAATCCTGATGTCAACGCCGGTGATGCTGAAGGCATCACCCCTTTGTTGGTGGCATTGGATTCTCGTGGAACATTTCCGCACTTCTTGGGTCAGCTTTTGAGAGCAGGCGCAGATCCGAACAAACCAGACAAATCAGGGGAGACACCACTGTTCCATGCATGTAAAAAAGACAAGCCATGGCAAGTTGAACTCGCGAAAATACTAATCAAGGAGGGGGCGGACATCCACTATTCGGTGCGTCCGAGCCGAGACACTCCACTTCATGTTGCTGCTGCCCACGGAAACACGAGGATGGTTTTGCTTCTGCTTGAAAATGGAGCGCATATCGAAGCCAAAAATTCTTTCGACGAAACGCCTTTCCAACTGGCGGCTTCACATGGAGATCTCCATCTGATGAAGCACTTACTTGACAGGGGCGCGTCAACGAGGACCAAAAGCGATGATCAGTACACTGAATTGATCTCAGCGGCCAGTTGCGGCCGAGTCGCAAATGTATCTGGTTGGACTCAGATCGCTGGTCCAACAGTGCTAAGGCGCGCTTTAGCTCAGGGTGACCTCACAGCCGTACACATCCTTCTAGCTTGTGGATTCGAAATGGAAACAGGAAAAAACGAGAAAGAGTCAGAATTATTCAAAAAGATATTGGAGAGGCGAACCGAACTTGCAAGCTCCCTCATTCAAACAGGCTGTGAAGCAGAGAAAGGGGACGGTCAAGGTACCACAACACTTCTAATGGCCGCTTTTATGGACTACACAGAACTTGCGAAGGAGTTGATAGAAAGTGGGGTCCCTCTGGAAGCGCGGAACAAATTTGGAAGTACGGCCCTTTCTATTGCCGCATTGCATGGAAACACTGAATTGGTCGAGCTTCTTCTTGATGCTGGAGCCAACATCGAAAATAAAGACGAGGAGGGGTGGTCACCTCTATTCAACGCTGCACATGAGGGGGAAATTGAAACTGCAAAGCTGTTGGTTGACAAAGGTGCCAGAATACTTGAGATTTATCAGAATGTTCAACTATGCCGTCCCAACAACTTCTTCTCTGCACGTCAAGTCCTAGAGGAAATGAAAGAATATAGCATGAGTAGTAGTAGCTCTTCCATAGCTTGGTTTGCATAAGAGCAGTTCTCAGACGGCTGAGAATCGAGTCGGAACTATGGTATTTCCCTTTCTTTGTAAAATCATGTGTTCCATGCCTTCTAAAAAATATAAAGGAATACCTTTAATCTTTATCACAGCTCTTCGAGAATGCAACACCTTAGGCAAAGCTAGTAATTGCCTTTCAATCATTGACAAAGATCGGGAAACAACGAAAGTAAATGCTCCATTACAACATACGCCAGCTACCATAAAAACTCCACGTATTTTGAATACGGCATCTAATATCTATTTCAATTTTGATGCAAGGGCAGTTCCTTGCTATACACGGCCCATTGGGCGATTTACACATATCTCTAGACGCATAGGATACTGTTGGATGTGAGGACCTTTCTGTGGCAGCGGACACGGGACATTTCACATAACATTATGGGATGATGTTCTCACTAAGAGTGGCTAACTAGAAGTAAAATAGAATTGCCAAATCTGTCTACTGGACGAAATACGAAAGTATCTGCGTAAGTGTTATGCCATTTTCCCAAAACGTGCGACTCTGCGAATGTCACTGCCACACCCAGAGTGTCAAGCCAATGGAACGTTTCGTAAAGGAAAGGAGCTATTTCTCCACATTACTCTTCATCTCAGTCACCTGTAGTTAGAAAAAGCACTCTGCCGGTTCGATTGTGCTGACGACGTGCATATGCATATCGCAGAGATAGCAATAATTGTTCGCCCCCATCCAAAACCGCGTGATAGCGGGTAATTGTTGAACCAATCACAATCTCACACGTTTAGGGCAACAACAAATGTCGAGAGCCGGGCAGCCAACTTGACGGAGGTGGGTTCCGTGCTATTCGACTCCCTTCGTTGTTTGCTACCTTGTTTGCTACCTTGTTTGCTACCTGATTAGTCATCTGGCGCGCATATATACTACGCTGCCCCACAGATAGCTTATGGATCATTCTGCGCAACTGTTACAAATCTTAAATATTTCTCTTGTCCGTGGATCTAGGGACAAGCGACTAACGACCTTTTCGCGGCCTGGATTCTCTACAATGGAGAGCGCCCTCGAATCACGGCACCATGTGCCTGAAAACGACATTGAGACACAGAAGCAACAACACCGTCTGGAGACCTACCAACATTCGCCTTTGAAAGAAGGCGAAATTCGTCTTTTGGTCGTGGAGCCAGCGGGAGAGAAAAATGACACCGTCAAGGCCTCTCTGAGAACCGTGTCATTTGCCGGAGATGCCACGCCTCGATATAATGCAGTATCGTACTGTTGGGGCAGCCAAGGCTTTCCTGAGACAATTCTCCTCCGAAGCGCAAGCGGAGACTGGATGGATTTCCGCGTCAGCGATAACCTCCACAGTCTTCTCCAACGCCTTCGCCGCCCGGATCGACCTACCACTTTATGGATCGATGCTGTCTGTATTAACCAAAAGAACGACAAAGAGAAAGAGTCTTAAATCGACAAGATGGCGCAAATCTATCAGAAGGCGGACGAAGTGTCTATCTGGCTGGGGGAGTCCATCGGCGAGCGACTCCCACCTCCATGGAGCGGCTGTGAAACCAGCAAAGTCACCCTTGACTTCATCAACGCGGTGGCAGAGCACGGAAAAGAGATGGTCACAAAAGACCACGCGCGCGAATGGTTTTGTTTCATCTCTCTGATGAAAAGGCCCTGGTTCTCTCGCCGCTGGGTTCTACAGGAGCTCGCCTTCGCCCAAAACCCAGTCATGTACTGTGGCAATCATGGAATCCGCTGGGTAGTATTCAAAAGCGCTATTCAGGTGTTTATCGATCACTTCGACGCAATCCTGGACGTTACCTGGTGGTCGGAACGGGATTATGACCGTTATGAGGTCGAATGGGCAAACCCCCTTGAAGCGATTCCACTAGCGGCTTTCATGGAAAGCGCGTTTGAGAAGGACACGCACGAGCCGGCATTCAGCTTGGAGGCGCTCGTCGCGAGCATGGCCGTTTTCCAAACGTCGGATCCTCGCGACGTGGTTTACGCACTGCTTAGCGTAGCAAAGGATCGCCTAGTTGAGCCAGATTATACTGCAAACGTCTTCCAGATATATGCGAACTTTACCGAAAAGGTTATCAGTGCATCTGGGTCCTTGGACATCATATGTCGGCGGTGGGCTGCCAACGATCGTCACGGGCATTTCGAGGAGGTGCTTTTTCCCAGCCCCGAGGATCCCTCAAAGCAGGAGCGCGTCAAGCTTTCCTCGTGGATGCGACACACTGATGGTTCCATGTTCAGATACAAAAACTACCTATTAGGCGAGCGACGGCGTTCCAATCCGGACCCTCTCGTCGGCATGCCTGGTAGAAGCCCCTATGCCGCATGTGCCGACAGAAAGGCAGCCATCCGCATGGATGGGCTGAGAAGACTACCAATACGTTCCACCACAAAGAGTGTCGAAGTAGTTTACACGTTGCACGCCAAAGGTGTAGTTATCGGGACTGTCTCTTCTGGATTCCAAGGGAGTGCGTTCGTCCAGAGTGTTGACGACTCGTTCGCGCAGGACCGAACTTCTGCGACAATTCCAGAAAAGTTGTGGCGGACGCTCGTCGCTGACCGGGCGCTTGGCGGAGGCCCGGCGCCAGAATGGTATGGTGATTCCTGTCTTCGCTGCTTGCAGATAGAGAATTGCCAGCCGAATGAACTGTTCACCATAAGCATGCCAGAGCAACGTCGACATAGGCTGCTGTGGTATCATGAGCCCGAGCTGTACCCGGAAGATGTGCTCGAGTTCCAGAACCGCGTAGACGCCGTAACGTATAATAAAAGAGCTTTTGATGGCGACTCTGTCAATGTCAATCAGGAGAAACTGTTCGGGATCGGCCCCTGGGAGGTGAAGGTTGGCGACAAGATTTGTATCTTGTTTGGTTGCAGTGTACCCGTCCTTCTACGCCCGACCGAAGACGTGGATGAGAATGAGTGTTTTAGATGCCTAGGCGAAACTTTCGTGTACAACATGATGAATGGGGAGGCACTGGAGGGTTTAACGGATGATCAAGTCAAAGAGTTCGCAATCGTGTAGGTGGATTTGGTAGGTCCATGTAGTAGAAAAGTTGATTTTCATTGCCGCGATCCATTGCCCTGTTCTTTGCTTTTTCCTCAACAAGCACTTACCACGGTACCGTCTCGGACCATTATTGTAATTGACTCACTTTTTCCTTCGGAGCTTTTACTAGCGGTTGCGATTGCATTCCTGTTTCATCTATATTCCTTGTAACGCACGGGTTGCTTCCATTGTGCAACACCCTTACATGACCAGTCACATACCTGCGTAGCAAACAGCCACGACTGCACTACTACCCCTAAAAAAGGTGAAAACTCAATTCCTCCTGAGAAAATTTTCACTGTACTTTCCCTCCATCCCCTCACTTCGACTGCAATTCATCTCTATCATGGACGACCACAACAACACCCAGGCCACCGCCACCACATGTGCCCGCTGCGGTAAATCCCCCGACGACCTCAAACGCTGCGCCAAGTGCCAATCCGTGCGCTACTGCAACCGCGACTGCCAAAAAGCCGACTGGAAGACGCACAAGAAAGACTGCGCCTCGCTTGCCGCCGCCTCCAGCGGAGCTTCCACCAGCACCAGCACCTCCAAGAACCTCGACGTCCCCATCCCCAACCCCTTCACCCGCCTCACCCAACGCACCTGGCTGCACGACCGCTCCGACCGCGACACGTACAAGCTCCTCATCGACGCCTACCGCCTGCGCACGTCAGACGACTACACCTTCACCGGCGACGCCGACGCGGACAGCGTCATGGGCGGCGCGCCCGACAGCGCCCGCGGCTTCGCGCGCTTCCTGCAGCGCCTGCAGCGCGGCGCGCCGGACCTGCTGCCCGCGTGGTGGAATGCCGAGAAGGAGGAGGAGTGCAAGCGCGCGGGTGGTGTGCGTGGTGCGTGGGAGAGCCTGAGCGCGGCGCCGGAGAAGGCGGACTTTATTGAGCATTATGGCGATTCGCGCATGCCGATGCAGTTGAGGATGTTTGCGGAGGCGGTGTATGGGAGTGGGCCGGGGGGTCAGGATGGGAAGGCTATGATGGAGATGATGGCGAGGTCGGAGGGGGGTGGCGGTGGGGTGGGTATGAGTACGACTGATATGAGTAGCTTGATGGGAGGACGTCGCTGAGATGGCAATGGGCTGAGGGGGGTCTGTGTCTCAGTGGGTTCGGGGAAAGGCATGCTACGGGGAAGAGTCAGTAACCTTCGGAGTTTGGACTTTGAGTGGATCTAATGTGAACTGACAGACGGAGCCTTGATAATTACACCAGGATGGTTGTCTTTAGTGTAGGGTTTGATAAGAACCACTCGTTCAGGTAAACAAGTCCTATACCAATCCTTTCCGCAAGGTTTTCATGAGTCCTGATCATCATGAAAATGAGGGTCGGTGGCAACCTAACGGACCCAGGACCGGATTTGAGATCATTGTGGGGACCAAAATCCCGCTGATCTCTTGTAGCGTCTGCCCGAAACTCAGTCCACCAAGAGTCGAAAACTTCGATGTCGTAATTTGTGACAGCAATGGCAAGAAACTCGGCAGAGAAGAAGCCTTGCTTTTCCAGAGTCTCTTCAACCACGGTTGCGTGAATTTGATGCAGCTCCATTGTGCCCACACAGCGATCATCCATCGACTTGATCACAAAACATGAACGGAAATCCTGCTCTTCGGGACCATAATCTCTCTTCAGAAAGAACCTAGAAGATTGCATTTGCACCACCAGACGGCCCGGTTGCATTGCGACTTGGATCTGTTCGGCAGAGAGATCTTTCGTAAATCCAGGATATTCCTCATTTTTGCCGTCAGATATTCCACGACTTTCCTTCCAGAAGCTCTCATGCGTAGGCCATCTTGCGAAGAGGGCATCTCAAACATCCGACCATGTCTGACACGCCGTAAGCAGAGGCGGAGCCTTTTCAGTGAGGTATCCCTTTATCCACGCAATAGCTAAGCAGACGCCGATGTTGGTCGAATCGTCTTCCCAACACACGACGGGAAAGCTTGGCGAATGTGATACATGACGACCCACGATATCGAAGCCTCTAGCGGAATTGCGCTTTGGAATAGCCCAGGTAGCTTTCGGGCCACGTAGTACTGGCCAGTCGTGGAAGAAAGGGTTTGCGTACTCGGAATCCACTTGCCCAATGACGGAGGCCCATGACCACGTTGGAAATGATTCTGGCGTATTTTCTCTCCGTCTGCCAGGCTCAGACAGATGCCAAAGAAATGCTTCCTCGATATGTTCCGTGGGAAAGCCGAAATAGTGAGCAGGCGGAAACGAGTCATTCAGGAAGTCGGTAAAAGCTTCAAGGATGTCGGACTCATAACTTAGTGTTCGCGCGGTGTATTTAGATACGGCACGCCAGTATGTCATCGCCAGGACATGGTCTCAAGCAGTCAAGCGAGACCCTTCCTGGTGAATGAGGGTTTGATGGCGATCGGCGATGTAGATGCCGTAATGGGTGAAATGCACCAACAAGTGTGATAGAACGCCCTCTTGAAAGGTCCATCCACGTTTGTGCCATGGGCTCACTTCTTCTACAAAACCCCTCGTTTCACTTGGAAATGTTTGCTAAAAGCACATGTTGTCCACCACGACTTGCTGGGAAGCAACACGAGGCCGAGAAGACATCCCGGGCAGACCGTAGGCTGCACTTGGACCTACAGTAGCCAGGATGGTAAACTTCGCCGAAGCGTAAATATCTCCCATTTGGCTGATTTGACTGTGTTTTCAATCATCGTCTTGCAAGATACAGAAGCGATCGACCCAAAGAAACTCGACGTCAAGAAGCCGGCAGGCTTCCATTGCATCCCTGATTGTAGCCGGAATGGCATCATTGAAAAGGCTGCCCGTGCACTTCAGGCGTGAAATATTTCCAGTGCCTGCGGTTGACCAACCTTGATTGGCTTGCGGTTCACCCCAAACATAGCTCAATGCAGCGTATGCACTTGCTGGTGGTGCATCTGTAAGGCAGCCCCTGTTGACGTCGATGAGCATGAATCCCCTTGGAAATGGATCTAGCGGTTTAACGGAGGAACCCATATCACCGTGAGGCTTCAGATGAGATTGGACAAAATCCCAGTCCACCATTTCCACCATGGGGTTCTGGAAAACCAACCCTTTTTGCGAGCTATCTTGGTCAGGAAGGTTGACTTCCATGTATGCCCACTCGGTTCGGGAATTAATGAAGTTGCTCACAATTCGAACCAGAGGTGCTTGGTTCGATTTCGTCGCAGCGTTTTCAAAAGAGAGCCACACGTTGCTTCTTTCCCTGCCTTCCTGGCTTCTTGATGTTGCGCTCTTCGCATCGCCGTAAAGTCTCCACTTGACTGAAACTAACGCTTTACCTATGGCACGACACCACGAGCAGTCCTCGACCGAAGAGAGCTCCTCTGGCCCTCTAGTGATTTGGAAGTACAACTTCCCAGGCATGAACGAATCTGAGGAGTCACATTCGTAAAGGCTCCCGAGCATACAGCGGACGAGGTGTGGCAGCCTCAGATGGTGGCAAGCGGAACAAAGGGGATCACTGCGCAGAGGCTCAGATGATGGATGTTGGCAATCAGAGCACGGCTCATGTAACAGCTTCGACCAGATTTCGTGATCCGGCGGTACCAACTCCAAAGGGTCCCCTGACCTACCTTCGGCCCATAGTATTGGGCATAGGGAACAGGCGCCCTTGGTGCCATTTTTTTCGATCGCTATTTTTGGCGAAAGTCTTGAGAGTTGGCTTTGCTTTGTTCCATTGGAGAAGCCGCCAATAGATGGCGCTGAGTGGTCGGCTTCTGGGTTCCTCGGGATGGGGTCTGCAGTTCGAACGAGTGTTGCGTAGTCTTGCCGAAGCATTCTGGGATAATGTAGCTACGGCTGACTTCGGAAATGAATGATGTTGCTTGTTGTGTTTGAAATTTTTTGCTGTTGAGGATAAGCATGTGGGGTGACAAGAAGCCTTTCTGATGGGGGCCAATCTGCTGATTAACATGTTCCGTAGACCCGGGCGAGAAGTCGTCGGGTAGCTACCCAGTTCGCCTGGCATGCTCGCTAACCAGGGTTTAGTTGGCGCTGAACTACAAGCCCTCAACTGTTCCTCTTGCAAGGCATACATATTGAATTCCAGAATGGATAAAACTGGCCACACCCCGCAGTGCACAAGGAACTTTCCAATATTCTTGACCGGTGTCCACGGAAGGCAACGCATCGTAAGCGCACAATTTGAGTTTATAATGCTTTTTATCCTTGGATTATTTCCTCAGAACTAAGAGGAAAAAGGGGAGGAGAAAAAGTTTAGCTATGCTGCGAAAAAAAAAAAAAAAAGCTTAGCTTGTTGACAGAAATCAGCGTTTTGGTTTAATTCGTGAGTGTTAGTCATCCCGTTGAGGCTGTTGCCGGGTAGTCAGTATGAGGATATGGGCATACCGCCGGACGAAAGCCAGACATGTATCCGAAAGAATATCAATGTTTGCTCATGCGCATACGAGCATTTTTGTCTGACTGAATAAGTTGGCTGATGCACTCCTATTTGGAAGGCGCAAAGCCCTTTATGCAGTCTGACTCGAAATTCCAAAAATTGCACACATGTATTGGCTGGGTGTGCGTGCATGTGAAGAGGCCCTAGCACCGCACATCCCAATCTAGACATCCTTTCGCCTTAATGCGATCATGCGGCGGCGATGCATCCGGCTGCGACGCCCTGTTTCAGACCTGCACAGTCGCGGAGGTGCACGGAACAGGTACCTCGGGTGGCTGACAAAAAAGCAACACCCCGGATCGCTGTCCGCGAAAGCCATGCCGCCAAACTCTCGGTGTGTAGCCACCCGAATTTTCGCAACTCTCGAGGTTTTGCGTCCGTGTAATCCGTAGCAGCTCGTGTCCTAATCAAAGCTTATCAGAGCAGGCTACGAGGTACGCGATACGCCTAGGGGCAGAGCATGGACCTCTTGGGCGACAAGTTGACAAGGCGAGCCTAGGGGATTGGCTAGAAACGAATTTCTCTGGGCGAACGGAGGGTTCACGCGGGGTCTCGGACTCCAAGGTACGCAGTCCTGGGGATTCAGGCAGGCACACTGACGTGGCGCGGTGAAGAAGGGATGACGTGGGTCCGCCCCAGGGTGGCGGGGACCCGTGTTTCGCGCTAGAGTTGAGAGTGCAACACCACGCCAAGAATCCCGAAGATCGATTCTCTCTGGCGGGCGAACGGGCCGATGGTTGGTTGCGATTTCTTGTGTCCCAGGGGCCGGCGGCCTGACTAAAACAGACGGGGCTGAGCACGTTTGGTCTGACCTTTTCGCTAGCCGATCCCAATGTCAAGCAGAGACACTCACACACTTCACCGTCTTGAGCCTGAGTAAGACATAACCCACAATATTCGTAAAGCCAGAGCTAAGTTGGGGATTCGTGGTTGTTGACGTCGTGCAACTGAGTACGTTGCGCCGAGGACGTGGCATGGCGATACGCCAAAACAAAGCGGAGGCTTGGCTAAAGCTTGAAAGCGTAATCTCCGAGGATCATACCCAATTTAGAGTTGGAGACCCACCCAACGCAGTTCTGTGCGCTATCGTCTGCCAATCATTGATACGACATTTGGCCGAATTTGATGCACAGCCTCGCCCTGGCGCGTTTCCTGATCCAGGGGAATGGTGATCCAGCGCGTGCATGCGCACTGACTAGACCGTAGTTTCAGTGCTCTTGCACCATTCTGGCCACTGAATACTGGGAGGTCTGCTACACCTGCTTCCAGGCTGACGACTAACCGCTTGCTGACGAGCATCCTCTCTTTTTCGCCCAACTTATCTCCCACGTTCGACGCTCTTTATTATCCATCATTTCAGACCTCATTTGCCATCTCATTTGGTATATCATTTAGTCCCTCATTCCTTCCTTATCTCGCTGGCCGAGATTTCCCTTTTAATCTTCACCCCATTCGCTCCTTTCAAAATGCCTCAACTCGAGCTTAGTCAGCTCAACATCGTTCTTTCCGTCACTGGCGCGTTCTTAGTGCTTTATGGTATTATTTCTTCAAAGATCAAGTATTCTTGGTATCTCGGAGAAGCTCTCCCAGCAACGGTCATAGGAATCATTCTTGGTCCGACCGCCTCAAAATTCGTAGATTCTGCAACTTGGGGAGAGGCCGATGCGGATACCCAACATGAGATCACTTATGTGAGTCCTCTTCCACAGTGACGATACGAACTACCCAAGTTGACAAAGGTTTAGGGAGTTAGTAGAGTTGTTATTGGGATCCAGCTCGTCATCGTGGGGTTCCAACTCCCCGCGAAATATCCGCTCATTCGTTGGAAAGAATTCGCCTTTGGGGCAGCGCCTGTTCTGACCATCATGTGGCTCTCCACATCTTGTTGCGTTTACGTACTCATTCCAAAAGTCACATGGGTATGTTGCATTCGCGCAAGTGTTACATGAAGCCACGGCTAACCAGTCCAGCTTGGCGCATTGGTCATCAGCTCATGCGTCGCCTGCAACGATTCCGTCCTGTCCCAAGCCATTGCCAAAGGGCCTTTTGCCGACAAATACGTCCCCAGACGCCTTAGAGACAGTGTCTCCGCCGAGGCTGGAGCCAACGATCTCTTTCAGTTTCCCATGCTGATGCTCGCAACCTTCCTCATCAGACATGCAGCCGCTCCGGGTGCTGGTGCGGCGAACATGGATGAGGCTAGCATTATCTCAGGTGCGGACGATGTCGGGAGAATTGGGGGTGGCATTGGCGTAGCTCTCAGGATGTGGGTTTTGGAGACGTGGTTGTACACTGTGCTTCTTAGCATCGCCTACGGGGCGGTGGTCGGGTATTTGAGTTGTTTGGCTATCAAGTTCGCGCTTCGCAGGTAAGCAGGCAATGTCCCCTCACTCACTAATGGAAGCAAGCTGACGTTAGGTAGGAAGTGGATTGACTCCGAGAACCTATTCTTGTTCCCCACAGCCATTGCTGTAAGTATATTTCTCTGCTTCCGCCGGTGCTTTTAATTGACACAGTCCAAGCTCTTCGTCCTCGGCACCGCTGGCGCTATCGACACGGAGGATCTTCTGGCCTGCTTCGCCGCTGGCATTGCACTCAACTGGAACGGCATTTACCAAGAGGAGTGCGACAACAGACATGATGGCGTCAACCCGACCATCTGTTCTCTCCTGAACTACGGAGGCTTCCTCTACATCGGCACTGTCATGCCGTGGAATGAATTCAACGGCTCGGAATTAACCGGTATCACCTGGGGGAGGCTCTTCGCCCTGGGATTCCTCATCTTACTGTTCCGCAGAATCCCTGCCAACATGCTCACGTATAAGCTGCTCCCGAGCGCGTCTACAAATGCCAAGGAAGCGTTGTTCACTAGCTATTTCGCTCCGATATAAGTACCCCCTAATACCACCGTGTGAACTCATAGCTAACGTCATTGCACAGGCATCAGCGGCATCTTCTTTGCGGAGCACACCCGTCATCTCTTCCCTGAGCTTGGGGAGGGTGACGCCGAAGAAACAGCCCTTATCGCCGCGCTTGGTCCCAGTAAGTCAATACTACGCTGTGCTGATACTAGACACGGGATATGCTAACACCCAGCAGCTGTGTACTGGCTGGTGCTTTTTTCCATCGTTGTCCACGGCGTTTCGGTCCCCCTCCTCGATTTCGTCTACAGGAAATTGGATGTATCGACCATCCCCCACGAAGACACCCTGCCCCTATCACGGACCCCTTCTCTACCCCGCTACAGCGAGTCTCCAGGGAGTCGAGAGGCGGTTGTTATGGCTGAAGACAAGCAAGTCGGAAAGTCCTCGTTCGAGACCGTCTCACTCGAGAAGGTCTCATGGGAGGATTCGTGGAGCGCGGACCGTAAATCGTCATTTGATGATGATAAAAAGAGTTTGGATGTGTCTGATTTTAAGGCAGAGATGAAAGAATTTGTTTGACGGAGTAAAAATTGTCGTTCGGCGTTCTTTTGATCGGTTGGTTTGCTATGATGGAGGGCGCAATGATGGCGGGGGCGTTCCCCTTTCAGGCGTACAGGTTTGCGAGCGTTAATTTTCAAAATTTGCGTTTGGCGCTGTTTGGGATTTTTTTCTCTTTTTTTTTTGCCCGGGCGCAGTGAGAAGCAATGAGATGATAGGCGGTTGTATTTCTGACCCCCCAAATCGGAGAGTTCCCTGCGTGCCAGCTAGATCCGTGACTACGTGTCGTGATGCAATACCTCTTCGTGATATTCATAAGGAAAGGCGTTTTAATCGGCGATGCTCATTCAGTGCTTATACCACATCCGCTTCGGTTTCCTGAACCTGATCCGCTGATTATCATCTTACCCATTCTGCTAATTACAATCGCTCTGCTTACAGGAGCATGTACCACTTCGGCGAGGGCTAGATTGAGCTTGAGCTTATTTTTCCCCACAGCTAAAGATTATGGGGCAATCCGGCCGAAGTGGAAAACGTCCGTGATCAAAGTCAATGCCGACTGCATCACGGTCGAATTCTCGGTCATCGTCATCAGCATCATATCGTCTTCACCCTGCTCCGCATAGACCAACGCCGTATATGGCCCGATTCACTACTATGACGGCAGGGATGAGCCCTGTATGAATTGTGACGGTGACAATAGGTGTTTCGTTGATCATTATCCTGATCGCACGCTGACCGCAGCACTCCGCCCGGGATACTACACCGGCGTGCATCGGATCATCGGCACGGATGGTCCAAGCTATGATTATACTGTGACGCTTGAATGCACGTCTTTGGCCACACGTGCCACGTGCACAAAGTCGTTCAATGGTTTCAATGCGTATAGCAATGCGAGTCCTTTTTCTACACTGTGGTAAGACAATATCACGTCTAATTCGTCTATCGTAAAAAGGAACATTAAAGTCCAGAATGCAAAAGAAAGCAAAGAGAGCTACTCTAAGCCACTATCTGTACTTATAGTTCGGACTCCCGGATCCGTCCTTGATATCCAGTTGCATCAGCTCCGTCTCCGCCAACGAAACAATCTCGCTGCTCTCAATCAACCTCTTCGACAATATCCCAGCCACATACGCCATCAACGTGATTGCTACAGCCAAAAGACTGGCTAATTTCGCAGACCTTTATTGGGAGGATATCCCCAAGATTAACGGCATATATAAGTTCTACAATGTCTTGTAGGTGAAATTGGAAGGTAGCCTTGTCATCCGAGAAGGTATTGGTCGTGTCGAGAAGTCCATTCAGGAGGAGTCAAGGTTAGAGCCAATTGATATGCAGTTTCATTAGGGGTATTTTTTTGAAGCTACTAAAGTCCATTGCATATCTAAGATATTCCACCTATTGTATTTTTAAGCTGATTGCGCGTACGTTTAGACCGGTTAAAATAGACTCCCCGCAAAAATTAGTGCGACTCTTGGTGGGGCTCATGCGTACAGTCTCCTCTCGCAGCCGGTAGCTAGCGTGGATTTATTTTTTGCTCATACCATAGGTAGTTGAAGCTATCGTCCGGACAAGAATGTCGAATTTTTAATTCTACATACACGTCCGGACGATGGCTTCAGCTACCCATGTATGTTATTTCTCTAAGGCAGAGCTGGGGAGCCCTGCTGTTCACGCTAGCCATCGGCTGCGAGAGGGGACTGTATGGAAGATCGTCACGGAATCTTGAGCAGCTCTTACTCCCTTCATGATTTCGATTTTGTGTGATTTATTTCCTTTCTTCACGCTTTGATACTTCATACAAAATTCAGGTATAAATTCGTGCCATCATCAAGTATTTCCTCAGTCATTCAACACGTCAAGCACAACTTTCTTGACACCGTCCACCTCTCGCACACTTTCCGATAACGATCCTGAGCGGGCAATTGTTTTCTCAAGAATAATAGACGGCGGCGGAATTGGAATCGGGCGGGCCCTCTTACCATGCTCATTGCCAAGTAAAGGAGTTCTGCACCCACGCTGATCACTTACGACAGCAGCTTCAAGCATGGAGCCTGCACTGCGCTTGATCTTCACAGTGCTGATACGAGTTGACTTCGGATTGCTGGCGGCATTGGATGGGCCGAACTTGATGCGCGGCTCCTTCTTCCGCTCGAGGTCACTGTCAACTTCGACGGAAAGAGGCTTTCTCCAATTGCCGTTTCCGCGGCGGATGTCCGCTTCATCAATGATTTCCCTGTAGATGCAACTTCAGTATGCGACGCGTCCGTTTTGGGGGTCTCGATACATACTCTCCAATTAGCTCCTCAACCACGTCTTCCAGGGTGACAACGCCCAAAGTGCCGAAAGCCTCTCCAGGAAAATTTGAAACCACAACCATATGCGACTTTCCTTCTTGGAAGAAATTGATGATATCAAGACAGCTGGTTTCGGGTCGGGTTTCGGGCAACGTTGCAAGCGTAAAATCACTCACACGCTTACAATCTTCTGGATCATAAGTGATCAATAACTTGACCAGCAACATGCCAATGAAGTCACGGGCATTGTCGGGACTGTGTATAGGAATCCGGGAGTATCCAGCAGAGAGTATGGAATTCACCATGTCCTCGTCCAGGGTAGCGTCAGCAGACATGGTGAACACATCGTCTATCGGTGTCATGATGCTGCCGACAGGCTTGTCCTTCAGGTCCAACACGGCGCCAATGATGGTGACTTCGTCCTGATTCAGGCGATCTTCAGCAATGCCAAGCGACTTGTGCAGCGTGACCAGCGCCTTGAGACCAGCCCTCTTGTACACGGTTCCCTGATCTTCGCCAAGAAGGTAGTCCAGCAGCTTGGCGGTGGGCCAGGCGACCGGGCACAAAATCCACATGAGCATCAGGACGAGGGGTGCCATCCATGCGCCGATAGGGAGCCCGTATCTGACGCAGACGGACTGGGGAAGGATCTCGCCGAAAATGACTGTTGCGGGATTTTCGTGTTAGCATGGTGTTGATAAATCGCGCACGCATCGGGACAACGCCTACCGATTAGCACTGTGCTGCTGACGACGGCACCAATTCCTCCGCCAAGCGAGCGGTCGAGAACGATAGGCAGCGTCTCATTCGTGATCACGTTGCTGAGCAGGAGAGTCACCAACACCCAATGCTTGCCTTTCTGAAGTAGCCGAAGGACGAGTGCGGCATTTTTCTGCTCCTCTGCATTGCCCGAGACGGCGAGAACCTGGAGAAAGATTTCGTCCTGGCCCATCAGCCTAATAAATAAAGTCAGCGCTGAAGTAAAGAACGGAACGTTGAGGAATTGTTTTGCGTGAGGACGACATACGCGATAGTCAAGCCAGCGAAGATGCCGCCAAGAAGCACCAGAGCGATCGCCACGCCGAGGTTGATCCAAAGGCTAGTATCAGAACTGGTTCTGTTGACATTTCCTTCTAAAACTGCGACAGGAATGTGGTGTAAAGGTGCAGCGTGTGCGGAATTGGGGAAAAGGAGGCTTGTGGTTGCGAGAAAAAGGTAGATCCGGCTGTTTTTGAAAGCCGATGCACCGAACGAAAGAGTTCCTGCGAGGACCGGAGACATAAGAAAGTCCACAGTAAGTCAGTAAGATTGGTATGTGATGTGGGAAATTTATTTCTATGGGTCAAAGGCGGTAGAAGCCTTTTAAAGCCTTGTCTTCAATCCTACTATCCCACGTGCAGATCAGCACGCGACTCGGGTGCACAACCTCGATATTGCGGGATTTATATGCCAAGAGAGTGGCTTTTTGCACGTGTCCAGATGGCGAGGTAATCACAATGATTGAAAGGCGTACCTTGCGCTTATCGTTCCAGTTACACATGCTAAGCTCCCCGGTGATTTGCTCGTGGCGCCCATCTTCTTGCCGGGAAAAGACCCCCCACTCTGCGTTACACGCATATGGCCCTCAAATCTAAATTTAGGATAACGAGCTAGCTTTGTGAGTTAAGGCCTCTGACGATCCCACTGCGTCATGTGTGATCGTCACTCTGGGCTCAGGTAAGGGAGGTGTTCTATCATGCAAGGCTGACCTCAAGAATTTCGCTACGTCGCAAAAGGTCAGCCCCAGGAGGGTTGCACTGATGTAAAACTTGTAATGGGGCGGTGCGCAAAGCATTCAAAGGCTAACGCACGTATTAATCAATGCCAACGACCCAAGCCTTCCTGCAAATCAAAACGTATTTGTTGATATCTCCTTGACACTTGATCCCTTGTCACCTATAATTGCGACAGTGAATGAACAAATTCTTGAAATTGAATTCCACGACGAGGAAGCGTGCGACTGCATCAGCGCCAATGAAGAGAACATGAATCCTCTTACACTGATTTGGTCCAGGTAACCACGAATGGTGTCCACGGGCAGCCAGGTGAGGATTTCACCGGGAAGAAAGATATCGACAATTTCAAATCAAGCCTGAAGTATGGCTACTCTATCTATACCGCGAAAATACTGCAATTCCACCATCGTAACGAGGTTGCATCCAGTAGCGACCCCCCGGGAGCCGACTGGAAAGGAGGCAACACGAGCCTTTTTACAAAGGACCCAATCAAGGATGCAATCATCAACGGCTCCCGGATGAGCCTCATGCAAAACGATATCTTCAATAGAATACTGTAGGCAGTACTGGGAACGATGACGGTGTTTGCAGTAGTTTCGTGGGTGTTGGAGGGATCAAACCGAATTTTGCTTCAGGGCCCCGGCAGTATCGCAGGAAAGATTAGTCTGTTCACAGATGTGGGGGTGGGGTGGAAAATAGCAGTGGATGACGCAGTTGAGTGTATGAAAGACTGGAGATGAAGTTGGAAAGAAGAAGAGCTTTTCGGGGGACGGGCGTTCAAGCTGGGTTGGTGGGATGTTGAAGACGAGGAACATCGGGAGATAGGAGAAGCTGAGCGCTCAAGGCCGAGAAAGTATAGAATTCGAGATACTAAGATGTTTGGCTCAGATATTACTAATAGATTATCCGGTGGATCCAATGCTATCCGGCTCTCTTTGGTCGTCGTTTGCCTCCGTTTACTATGACAGCGTATATATCCTACGCTGCACCGTAGATATCTTATGGATCCTCTTACGCATATTTGTCAATTACCCTGTCATCATACTTTTTATTGCATCCATTTCGACACATCTTCGGGAGGTATACCACATGCCTAATGCACTTACTTCATTTAGGATTATTGGCTTGAATTCAAGCACGTTGCCAGAGTGAACAGAGGGGCCGGGATTTCCTTAGTTAAACACCATACTAGACTCGGCCCCCGCCTGGAATCTTCTTCGATCTTCTTGGTTATACTCGACAAACTTTTTCTCACAGACCTGGAATCTGAACTTGAGGAGATGTTGGAAAGGGGTTCTTTTCGTCGTAGATAGCCTAATGGAAGATTCATTGGTAGCTATGATCAAGACAAGCACAAAACCTCCGTTGGTGTATATTGCAGACATTTTGTCAGCATTTTTCTCGCCAAAAGCAGCTTGGAGTAAGGCGTCTGCAAAAATCAGGCCTGCGCAGGCTGCACTGCTCAGCAAGAAACCGCATGGCGCTAAAGTTTTCTGCTTGAAGAGCAATCTCCCAAGGTGTAAGGCCATTTCCATTTCGTTCCGTCAACGAGATGCCTGCAGCGTGGAGAATCTTGCAGAGCTCAATCTGGCTTGGAGACTCTGGTGCTTTCAAGGCGAAATGAAGCGCGTTGTTACCTTGCACATCTTTCTGCCCTGCAGATATTCCCTTCTGCAATAGCAATAGGGCCAAATCAGGAGCCAGAACCTGTGCTGATATGTGCAATGGTGTCTGGCTAACGAAATTTGCCTGGCTTGCATCAAGCGGGGAGCAGAAGGAGAGGAGCTCCCTCATCCATTTCGCATTCCGGGAAAGCGCACAGAGGTGCAACGGAGAATTCCAGTTACCATCTCTCTCTGCTCCAGTTGCAGCAAGAAGTGTAGTCGCTGTGGAGTTACCTTGCAATATTGCTATATGGCAAGGAACCTGGCCCTGATGGTTCTTGACGAACATAACAGAGTTCTTGTATTTGACCAAGAGCTTGGCAATGTCGTCACGACCGTTACGGACAGCCAAGTGCAAAGGTGTATTGCCTTCTTGATCCTGCTCGTCTACGGTGGCACCGAGAGCAAGAAGACAAATGGTGGCCTCAAAAGAGCCTCTGCTTGCGGCATAATGTAAGGGAGTCGACAGCGTATGGTCTTTAACGTCAGCACCAGCTTCATTTGATATCAAAAGTTCGTGCAATGCTTGGGTAGCTCCTGACTCGGCAGCATAGTGCATGGCTGTCATGCCTTTCTTATCCGCAAGATTCAGATTGGCACCTTTGTCCAACATGAGTTTCACACTTGTAGCAGAAACGCAGTAATGGAGTGCGGATCGTCCCTCATGATCTAGTGCGGTAAGTAGGGATGGATTATGCTCAAGGAGCCAGCCGGGGACTCGACTTGAGTAGCCGGTAACTGCAATGTGCAATGGAGTACGTCCATTGCTGTCTTTTGCCTTCAGTCCGGCCTGATCGGTATCGAAAATTGCGGTGAGAACGGCATACGAATTGGGAGAATCCTGTACAGCCGCTTCTTGCGCAGCCAGATGTGCAGGATAGGTAAAAGCGGATGGTTCCTCCGTCGGAGCGATCGGCTTCCGTACAAGTCTCGGATTTTGTTTGAGTAGACTACGTACCACCAACTCATCGTGGCAATGAAGCGCTTCCACCAATGGTATAGTTGATGGTTTTGGACGGCTCCATCGTTTCAGCTTTCTTAAAACTGACAATGTGTCATTAAGTGCTCCACTGCAAGGCCATCCGAGAAATGCAAGCCCTTCAATGGACGAGTGGTAGCTAAGGGCACGTGCGATCGAATCGTACGGTGGAGACTGTCGGGGAGGAGGAACTGATCTGAGTAAAAGTTCCATCATCTCTGCGTCGTAGCGTCGGGCCGCCAAGTGAATAGGCGTCCAATTGGCATGTTCGTGGAAGCCATCCAGGATAGATCCAAAAGCAGGAGTTAATGGGTTTGCCCCCAGCGCTAGGAGAAGTTTGACCGCGGCGAGATGGCCTACTGAAACGGCGAATGCCAGTGGCGTGCCTTGCAGCCGCAGAGGCCACTGATCATGTAAGACATGTACGCTTTTGCACGGAAGCTCGATACACCTAGATGTTCCATTTGATAGGTTGTTTTGAATGGAGGCCATTGAAGTTTCTGGAAACATGAAAAGCCAATGAAGTAATGTTGTCCCGTCGGCGGCTATATAGTCGATGTCAGCCCCAATTCGGAGAAGAGATCTGACTATGGCCGCTTCGCCCAAACGGCATGCTCTGATGAAGAAGGATCCGAGAGAAGCTTTATCCTTTAGATTTGGCAAAGACCAGAGGTCTCGGAGGAAGTCTCCATCGCCGCGGGCAATTGCCTGTTCGAGAATACTCCTAGTCTTCGGTAGAGTCCCAGATGCAGTAATTCGAGATGATAAGAGAAGTCGAAGTTCCGTTACTTTCATTTTGTCTTCCATGGGGTAGGTAGTATGAAGCCAAGCAGCCATTGATGAGTAATCGTCGAATTGATTGGGTGATTGTTTTATGGAGTCTAGGATCGATGTGAACTCATCTTGGTCCTGAAAGTGGGCCCGAAAAGCACCAACAGTAGCATTCACATAGGTCTGCCGACGGTTCGTATGCTCCAGCCCACCACGCATGCAGCTTTCGAATAGTACTGCAACCGAATGCCCGTGGCTTTCTGCCAAACGGACTAATTCAAGCCCGCGGCTATGGTTGATAGGTGTTCCAAAGCCAGATAGATGACACTGGGCAAGTTGCCAGGCGGCTGAACCCAAGAGTTGAAGGTCGCTGGTCGTAGTTTGCAAATCCATCTGAAAAGCTTGAAAAATTCTCTGTTGATGATCCCACGAGTAGACCTTTCTTTGCTCAGGACGGAATATCTAAAATTCATTATAAGCTTAATCGGCATGCAATCCAAGTGAACTCACGTCAGATGACCATGCAGTCTTTCCAGAATCAAGAGAAGGTGGTCTCCGAAGAACATGAAAGACACCCGATGTAGATGTCTCGCTAACACTATTTGAATAAGAATATGTTGTGGCCTGCGCATAGCAAAACATCATCAATAGAACGGTACTCACGCTTTCCGCACAGGTAAATCCGCTACCAAATAGGTCGTGCGAGCTGCTGGTTGATCCTGTAATGTCATGCGGAAGAGTCCACAAAAGAAAAGTCTCGGAAATTCATCTTCGATATCGTGAATGGAAGAGATCGCGGCGCTTAGAAATTTCGAGCTCTCCGAGACGAGCGGTCTCCTGTTCGATGTGCGATCCAGATGGGCAATGAGGTGATCCCGATAGACGGCTCCACTCAATAGTATCTCCCATGCAAGAAGGCCAAAAGCCCAAACATCGCATTTGTGGAGAAATCGTTTCGGAATGGGTGATGAAGACTGCCTCTGGACCTCGGGCGCGTTATATCTATAAACTTAGCGCTTAATATCTTCATTTTTTGGTTTAATCAGGTTTTGCACTTACAATGATGTTCCCCGATACTTCAGGTCACTCTCGTCACCATTGAGTAATAACGAATGGCTGAAATCACAAATCTTGGCAAGCTTTCCCGCTTGTGGATCTCCGCAGCGGTCAAAGACGAGAACATTGTCGAGCTTCACATCTCCATGGATGATTCCAGTAAGGTGCAATGCATCGAGTCCTGCGGCTACATTGAGTACGAGGCGTTTTCTTTGGTGGATCGATATTTCGGTGTTGTGTAACATGAAGTCTCGAAGCGTGCCATGAGGGCTGTAATCAACGAGAATGTATGGCAGAATGTCGCTGCGTTCCTGCTTCCATCCGTATGCTAGTAGAGAAAGGATATTCGGGTGTGTAGCCACATGGGCGTGCCGCATTATACGAAGTTCCAAAAGTACAGCCCTCACCCTGGCAAAAAATGTGGGCGTATCAGTGGCTAATGAGTTCAGCTTCAAGTGCTTCACCGCCACAGTCTGACCTCCGACAGAGCATCGCTCCACTAGGAACGTTTCGCCTTCTCCAATGACTGCATGTCTCTCGATATGATTGTAGGAGCATTCGTCGAGGGATAGAGAGCGGACAGTCTGGTAGACGTCTTCGAGAGTTCGGATCTGCAGAGCAGTGTGCCCGACGAGACCCAACGAGGGCACAGCAGAAGATCGAGTGCTGTATCGCCGAGCGCTCTGTCGCCGAGTGCTCCAGCTAAGAGTAGATTGCCCCTGTTTCTTATGTTCAGTTGCTCTGTATGCTCCATCAGCGCAGCTCAACTCACCAGAGTATACACAGCACTTGAGATATCAGAAAGGCTATCCATTGGAATCGCCAAAATGTATGGAAAAGAGAAAACACAGGATTTGCTGTATTAGTGGGCAGAGTCCAACGAGGACAGTTTGAAGCGAAACAGAGGTTCATCTGCGAGGCGCATAGCAGACAGCGACCTTTGGAAGGACTGTGCAGTGCAGAGTGAGTATGGAAACGAAATTTAAGAGCGAGGAGCGGGCTGAAGGGCGAGGTGGAACTTGCGAGGCGGTGCAGCTGCAAGGCAGAAGTAACATGCCTTTGTACCACATACTGCAAGTCAGCCGCACAGCCTGACCAGAGTTGTTAAAAGGGGTAACCCCACCAGGCTGCCATCAGGTAGGTACTTTTGCAACAATCCAAAGATGGCCGACATAGTTGGAATCGCGGGACTGACAATAGCGATAGTTGATCAGTTGCTGAAGTTGGGTGAACGCACTGTTGAGCTGATCTCCAATTTCCGGGATTTCGATGCGGTAAGCAACAAGCCACGTTTATGCATCATCTGTCTCCCCCCAGACAACGCCCTGACCCCCCAAACAGGATACCAGAAGGATCCAATGCGATGTCAACGATGAAAATAACAGGACTCGGGCGCTTCGTTTACTTTTATTCGAGAAATCACCGGTGAGTTAAAAACGCGTTACGGCTTGTATGATGACGTCACTGTTGACTTCGCGCAAGGTCTACGGAGGGAGAACGCTCTTTGAGCAATTTGACGAGGATGTACAGAGCCAGATCAGGATACTTATTGAGGAGCTGATTTCAGTGATTGGGCAAGCGCATCAGATCCTAGATCCGCATGCGTCGTATTCATCTCTTATACCGTCGCATCAGAGCCAGCTCGAGACTAATCTCTCGTCATTGTCAACCAAGACGTTCATTTCCTGGAAACCAACAGATGCGTCACGGAAAGCAACGACTTCAATCAATCGGTGGCGGTGGTCTCTCTGGGATAAAAAGCGGGTGAGTACGATTGTCAAGAACTTCGTCAACCTCAACAATCGGATCCATGGCAATATCAAGCTGTGGTGTTTGTGCACTTCCGTTGGCATCAACCCCCAACACCTCACTCGACTTCGAGACGAAGAGAGTTCAAAACAGCTTGGATTCAACAATGATGCTGTGATGCAGCTGGCGGCGACAGACTTGCAGATGACGGATATGAGTCTTGAGCTCCGGGATCGAGAGCTCCATCTGGGCGCTCAACGATCTGCTCTTCTAGAAGGCAGATTCCGAATGTTCGACTGGGGCCAAGCACCCGTGTTTGTCGAATATCGAAGGCGCCTTGCTGGTATCGATAATCACCAAGGTCTTATGGATCATCGGACTAAGATCCGTGTTGAAAAGCTTGCCCGCCTCCTTCATCAACCAAAGGAGCAAGTATTCCGCACACCCTCCTGCATTGGGTGGCTCGTCGATCCAATCAACAACGATATCGGGTTTGTCTACGCTGTGCCTCAGGCAACCGGGATGCCCATGAGCTTGCTCAGAGCCTTCGACATTAAAGATCTAAGAGCCAGTCTTGGTCAAAAGTTCCGCCTTGCTCACGAGCTGGCGAGGTGCGTGTCCCAATTGCAACTGGTAAAGTGGCTTCATGAAAGCTTCCGGAGCGACAGCATTCTCCTTTTTCCACGAGACTACGAACGACAGGGCGGACCGTCTGGAGTAACCACTTCTCTTGATTATAGCCAACCGTGGGTGTTGGGATTTGAGTTCAGCCGCGCGGAGGACGATGTCTCTTTGGGCATCAACGACCCTTGCCTCGAACGTGATGTCTATCGTCATCCGGACAGGCAAAGAGCACCAACCAAGCACTTCACTAAGCTTCACGATATATATGCCCTCGGTGTTGTGCTCCTTGAGATCGGTATGTTCATCTCCACATCCTGCAATACATGGGCTAACGGAGATAGGGTTGTGGCAATCCGCTATTTCTATGGACAAATACCGGTTCTCGAAATTGCAAGACCTCAGAATGATCCAGAAGCACCTCATACGCCAGGCTGAGAAGCATCTAGAGTCGCGAATGGGGGAAAAGTACCAGTCTGCTGTGCTCAAATGTTTACGTGGAGATTTTGGTGTCATTCATGAGACGAAGGAAGACCTGAGACTACAAGAGGCCTTCAGAAGCCAGGTTGTTGAGGTGTTGGAGAAGATCTCTGACGTTCTCTGATCCATTTCTCATGCATAATCATATGTGGTTTTTCTTTTATCGCATTTCCCCTCGTTCCCAAAGATGTTCAACAAATAAAAATCTTGAGAGTCATCAAGACAGATCCGTTAAAGTCAGGCAATATAAGTATTGGTCCAGGTTTATTTTTCGGTTTTCTTTAACAGCAGTTTATAGGTAATTCATAGTCATATCTTCAAGAATACAAAGGCGTACTATCGCCACAAAGTGTGCAAAGAGGCTTCGTAACCGAATACTAATATATATATGTCTTTTTATAGCTCGTGTCAATGGGTAATTAAAGCTATTTTCTAGACCAGAATCTAGAACTAAACAACCCACATATATTTGTTCTCTAAAAAAACGCTAAGGCGTAGTTACGCCTAGGGCCTTAGTACTCTTTATGGTAGCCTTAGGTTGTAATAACACCTATATCTTAGCATTTAAGCTATACTTACAGATTTTATTCGCGTTTCAGAAAAACCTCGGCTCAAATTGTCACCATGGTCACCCCTTTGTGCAAAATACCAGCTTCTTTGCTCAGGTAACTTCCAAAGCGTGGGGAAAATGTGGGATCTAAGCTTTCCAGTGTCCGGTTGCCCTGCTTTTTTTTTTTTTTTTTTTCACTACTACTGTTAGTCTGCCGTACCAATTCCTGCCTATTATTCAATTGTCTTGAGGCATGACATACCGGAGAAGTTCCGCGAAATGACCCTTAAGATATTTGCAAACAGTAGAATATTTGCGCTCCTATTGGTAAACTGACGACTAACAAATAACAAATAAAAAAGAGGCGAATATCGTAGAATTTACGGATACTCTGTAAGAGAATCTGTCATTGGTGCATTACTGAGCATGAAGTTCTACATAATGGTGAAAGGTAAAAAACACCTTTCAATACAATACATGCGCCAAGGTCATATTTAGGCGCCGAGTGGGTCTTTCCGAGCAAATCCCGTAGTATGGAGGGTGGGTAGTGGCCCAGAGAGTCCGCCCACGGCGTGACATGCATGCTTGTTCATGATCCACATCCCAAATCAGAACAACCGCAACTCCAATCGATCTCCAGGCAGCGATGTGCGGCAGGAGCGGAGAGTGGGGCGCTACGGGCACGCGGAAGAGCGACAGAGCCAGCCCCCCGAAGCAGAAAATTCCACGATTGGCTAAAAGAAGCTGGCCCTAATTCTCCTCATCCTGCGGAACGAAGGTGGGCTCGTAAAAATCCCCACTGGACTGTCAGCCAGCCTCGTTTCCCCGAAATCCTTGTTTGGTTTCGTCATCATGCCTCTTGGAGTCGCGCAGCACTGACATGGCGCGCGCAGGCCCGGATCAGAGCGGGGACTGAGCCATCACGCGCTTTGTGTGATTGCTGCATCACTTCTGAGGGCCAGAGCTGACAGGTGAGGCTCCTGCGGCTGGCTTGGCGAGAGCGCATGTCTCGGTGGGCTGGATTGCTCGCTTGGGGAGAGTTCAGGAGCCGAAATTCTACGCGACGATGCCGGTGAGAATCCAACATCCGGGTCCGCAGCCGCCACCCTCCATCACATCTAATGAGTCACTAAGCGGCTCTCCAAACTCATAGATGTCTTTTGCCTTTTGGTCGTGTAGATGAGAATGGAGCCTGAATATTAGGAAGTCGGAACAGGTGTCAGCGCATGCTTGGCAAGTGTTCGTTTGGCACCCATCAGACATCAACGAACATTGTTACCCGGTTATAAGGCAACGGATCTACCATAATTTGAGGCCGGTCTCTTCCAATCCTACGCCCATGGACAGGCTCTGAGAGCCTGGCGCTCAGCCTGACCAGGGTTCGGTTCAATTTAAGTGAGGCTGTGCCCGCATGACCTATTGGAAAAAAGAAGTGCATTGCATAACTCCTTCAATTTGCCGATTTGTAGGCTGAAAAAGCACCGATGTTGAGAGCCATTGTCCTGGGACGCAAATGAATGCTGGGCTGCGAATCAACACTGCGGATGAGAGAGCAGAATGATAGCCCACTTGGGAGAACATACCCTATTGGGTATCATCACGTCTAGGTAGCAAAGACTGTAATAATTGGATGTGCAGTCGACTTACCGTCTCTTCCAACCAGGCGGCTCAGCGGCCCCGGCCGCGATCCTGACGGGAGCCAGATAGCCCTGACACGATGTGATTGGGGAAGGGCGCCGCATCTTCGTCTGTTACTACAATGCTGGCTTCGCCTATGCTCCTGGAAGCTTTCCATTCTTTTTGATGGGAGGGGTCATGCAATGTCAGTGCTATCACACTCCTGCATGCTTCTGGCAGACACCGCCGATACAGCCTGCAGCTGGACTCTGGCTCCTTCGGGAGCTTTACGAGACACAAAGGGTGGGTTTGAACTTTCCATGGCTCTGTTGGCTATAAATTCCTCTCGTACCTACACTTTTCACCATACTTTATCCAACGTTTAAGCGACAGAATAAATTTCATTAAGCACCACTGGCCTTGGAGTTTTACAATTGCTTTGTAAGGCTCTATCACATCAATGTAGCTTAAGTGAACACTGCTGATGTCGGTTTTATAGACCTGCTCTGCTTGTACGTCCTAAGGCTTCATGCGACAGTGCTGGCCGGTCAAAAACAAGTATGTCATCATCACTATTGAAAGAAGGATCAGTCTAGTAGCATAGCTAATGAATCTTGGGTTAGTCGAAAATATCCTGAAGAAGTACTAAAAGCCCTTCAACATGGCTTCCAACCCTCAATCCTCCAACACAAGTCCTCGTATCACAGGCAAGACTACAGAGGATAGCTTGCAGCACACTCTTCACCACTGCATGTACTGCCAAAAGAGTTTTACAATGAGGAAGAACTTGCTCCGGCATTTACGTTTCAGCTGCCAGAGCCGACTCGCAGCTCCTGCGCCTCTGCTATGCTCGGTGTGTTATAATACTTACTCGCGCTCAGATGCTTTGCTGGTCCACATTGCAATTGAGCATGAGAACCGAGAGGACCTCAGGGAGGAAGTTCGGGAGAGGAACCGCTTTCTCACGGCGGAGAATGAGCGTGAATGGCAGGAACGGGACTGGCAGCGAGTTATGAGGGAGTATCAGATGTTGCAGTGAATGGCTGAGTCCATCATCTGCACTGACGCCCGTTCACTGTTGTTATAAATTTCCATATCACACAAGTATTGGCAAACAATGACATATGCTAGCAATCCCTTTCTATGAAAACAATACTGGTCAGGGACTTCGTAGGTGACTTAATTGTGATGAAGCTTGTACGTATGGTGCTTTACTCGGTTTCCTCGAGCGAGCCGGGAAACGTGCGACTACTGGTCCGGAAATTTTCGAAATGTGATTTTCCGGAAGGCTGCTCCTGTAAGAAGCCGCAATGCATCCGTGGCCGCTGCCATGTGGCTGTTCTTCTCGATCGCACGGTAGCCTGAGGGGAAGCGGAAAGGATTCTCACGCCTCCCCGCACAAGGCGCCCGCATGAAACAACGAACACGTAGTGTTCGCACACACCACATGCAAAGCATCTCGTACCGGAAATGCACCCAGCCTCAGTAGAGATTGATCGGGAAGAGTGCCACCTCGTGTCTGCAGTCCACTACGCAGCCTGCACGAGTTACAGAAATCACAATCGGAGAATATTTGGTAGGCAAAGCCATGTACGAGGACACACGCGGAGTGCTGCGCCCCGGTGCCAGCTCCGTGCAGCACTTTTGCAGATACGAAGCCCTGGTATGAGCCCCGGTATGAGCCCCGCTGTCGCATACGTGCCAACCACAGCCTTCTGTTGGCATAACACAAGCATCTCGAATGTTCCTCGTAGTTTTGTAGAACTTAGGTGATAAAAAGTGCAAGATGTCGCTGTTGTCCTTGGGCTCGCAGTAGCTATGCGAGTTGTTTCACGGCTCTGCCGCCTGTTTCTTGAACCAACACCTGCGACAGCATGCTCGGGTGTAAGGAGGGCTAAAGCCAAAATCGCTCAATCGATGATTTGCTGAGGGCTGGCGCTTATCCAAGCGTGTCTATAGGCCGGCTGGGTTCTGATGCCTGTCGATGCGCTTTTCTCCTTGTGTGTTTTAATTCTCCGGTGGCTTCTGCAGTCAGCGCAGGGATCAAAGCACTTCAGACCGGTGAAAATCCTGCTGGAAACCCAAAGCCTTTCTGGTTCCACGGTCCAGCAAATTAAGTGATTCCAGGAAGCGTTCACAGCAAGAGGCGTCCTGTCACTGGCGCCTCAGCTTTCGATGCCACGCTACGCGTTTGCCACGCTCCGGAGAAATCAGCGCATATGCACTGTCAGATCAGACAACACATTGGATTTCCGCCAGGTGCGATTACTCCTCATGTTTCAAGCCTCTGGTTTGGTGGAAAGAAGCACGGGCCCACGATGCAGTTCGTCAGCGCCATGAAGTGTTGAAGGATCTGTTTACAGCGTTGCTGACGAATATTGCTGGAAAACATTTCGATTTTACTTTTCGCGTCTACAGACGGAATGGTTTTAGATCGGTACCAGCGGATGGCGCTGCGTTCTTGAGTGGAAGGGTCCTTGGTCTCTGATGTGGTGCCTGAATCCTGGTTTCCCTAAAATTTCTATATTCCTCAATAGCTCGAGGCCGTACGACCCGCAAGAGATAGGCAGGGAAGATCGTATGCGGATGTCGATTTTGAAAGGGCTGTTGCTCTTGTAAAGCCACGTGAATGCTTTTGTTGGCCGGCGCATATCTTGAATTCATCCACGTCTCGCTGGCGCTTCATCCAAACTTTGATACGTGGCATGTTCTTTATGATGGGGCTAAGTGATTCCCAGTGAAAGTTTTCGTTTGGACGACGCAGTATTCCCAAAGCGACCATCGGCAAGTAGCACAGGCCGGCAATTGAGTTTTCTCAACCCTGCGGTGTATTGAGGCCATACGCATGCGAATATTGAATATTGTGTAAACGAAAATCCTGGCTTCGCAAAGACCTAAATATTGACTTGTTTGTAGCTTGGCGGACGCGGTTCGACCCTGTGGACGCACAACAAATAACTGCAGAGTCCGTTAGTCCAGCCCGATTATAGATTTAATCGAAACAAAGGAAGATTCCGGGTTAATATGCTGTTCTGGTGTTGAGCGTCGGTTGTCGCAACAACGCCTGTTGTCGGAGATCCGTTGTCGAAAGTGACGCGGTCCTGGTTCTAAGCACGGGCGTCTCTAGGGAAACGTTGAGAATTCCAATGTAGGAATCAAAAATTGATGTAGATGACAGAGGAAGAGATGAAGCATAAAGAGTTGTCTTACATGTCGTCAAGTTTGCCTTTAACTAGTGGCGCCAGGGATGCAGGCCACAAAGCTGGGTTTAATAAGGACGATGAACGTCTCGGCGCCGCATTATTGGCTGGACACGCTCTGACGTGTACGATCATCTCCACCGTTCCCGCTGCTCTTTGATAGGCTTTGGCATATTAGAGTTGCGCCCGGGCTTTCCGCGTCTCCTCCTTCCATCCTACCGTTTCTGTTGCGTCGTGCATAAGAGCCGTTTCTGCCTGTTACTTCTACGCTTTTCTCTACGCACCACCAAGGGTTGCTTCCATGGTAAAGCCGCATTTAACCGTTACAGCCCGACAAATCCTCACACACGATTACTTTGGACCATGATAAGGCATGGAGGAGCGGTAAGGATTGTGACAGCAGCCACGATGAATTCCTGTCTGCCGCTGCCTCTTTCGAGAGCGCGATGCTGTCATAATTACACAACATAACAGTGGTTCTCAGGTGACATGAGGGGAAGTACGTGACCAACCCGCATATTCCGTCTCCAATCATGGTTCAATGTGTCACAAAGGGCTTGGGGCTCACGTAATTAAGTACCTGACAGCCTACTAAGCATGTATAACAATACTTGAACCGTTTGCCGCATGATCAAAAAGGCTGCCATCGCGACGCCCGTGCGTGGGGTAAACTTGGCCATGCGAGGCTACATTTATATGAAGGGCCTACAACTTATCGGAGACACATCCGATGCGTCCTTTTTTTTTTTGTAGTCCTGAAGTAGTCTAGTGAGAAACCCCACGTGTAAATGATGGGTTGACTTTTGTTGAGTGCCATGCAGGAACCCTTTTCATAAGCGCTAACTTCAATGCCCTGGACGCATTAGATGCATTTCCATCCACATTCAATGTTACACGTTTGGGAAAATTTCCGATCAAAATTGAAAATCGGCACCAATTTCAGGCAGTTTTACTACTGTGCGTTATTCGAGAAAGTTTCTTCATGTCAGTAATACTGGTAGATATTTTACCAAATGCGTCGCCTGATCTTCTTTTTTTGTTTGCAAACGCTGTATTCAGTTTTGGACCAAAGTGGGATTGTTGTAGCAACCTATTACGATCGAAAGAGAAACAGAGCCCGAGTGGGTTGCAAAGGTATAGCACTCGACGAGAACCAATAAGGGGGACACATGGAAGGGCCTGGCTTTTCTCGCGGATCTATCAGTACCCGAGCTCAGAACTGTCTCAACAGCACTGACGAGAGCGGGTAAAGATGTTAGTAATGAGGAAGCTCGCTTTACTTTTCGGACTTGTTCTTGTCCAGAGAGCGTTGGAAATGAGTGGAAAGTCTAGCCAAGCACAAGCAGGCAGACTTCCAGAGAGTACCAAGCAAACAACAGTCGGGTTCATAACAGACCGGTAGTAAGCAAGAATACGATCACGCTGCGGTATTTTCAACTAAATGAGGATGAATATTTTCGCGTGGGGACCTTGCAATTATTGCCAGGTGATGGTGGGGAAGAATGGTCTTTTGACAATGGTGAAAGCCACATTCCCGCCATAATTTCGCCGTTCTACACTCATCCCACTACATGAATGCCTTTATGTGATGTTCGATGCCAATACACGCTGAATACAAAATCATTGGAAGCACTAGGTGGATATCAATCATCGATTTTTATCGTATCATCAAACGAACACACATTACTTCCAGCCAATTGGCTTCCACCAACACACCGCAATTAAGCATACTCCAACCTCTCCTCACTCCACCCCGGCCTCAAATACGCCCCCTCAAACCTCGCATCCAACCCACTCCTCACCAACCCCTGCACCTCCCACCCAAGCTCCACCTTCGCCCCCTCCTCACTCTGCGCCCACACCGCCACCACAACCTCATTCTCCCCCCCAAAATCCAACACCCCCGGCGGAACCGGGAAATCCGTCGCCGTGCTAACCGCCGGCCTGAACCTGCCGAACTGATACCCATTCACAAACAACAGCGCGCGCACATCCTCGCTCGCGCCCGCCGGCACGCCCATCGTGAAGTGAACAGCGGCATCATGTCCGGCCGGCACATCCAGCGCGACCTTGGTCCGGTAGAACCGGACGTCCGCGCCGGCGAAGCCGGACGCTGGGGAAGACGCGGACGACCACGCGGAGTCGTCGAAGCCGGGGAGGTGCCAGCCCAGCCGCTCGCCCAGCAGGCCGCCCTCGTTGTACACGCCGCGGACGGGGTCGAGCGTCTTGCCGTCGGCGGCGCCGGCGGTGCCGGCGACGTGCCAGGTGTCGAAGGTTCCGCCGATGAGTGTCGCGTTGGTGATGCCGCGGATCTCGAGGGCCTCGGCGCGCTGCTCGTGGCCGCTGTTGTCCATGAGGATGACCAGCGTGTTCTCGCCCGCGAGGGTAGAGTTGGCGGGGAGCGGGATGGTGGCGTTGGTGGCTTCGAGCTCGGAGGAGCCGGGCTCGGCGTGCAGGAAGCGGCCGTTCAGGTAGGCGCTCCAGCCGAAGCCGGTGCCGCCCTGGAGGGCGAGGAAGACGGCGGTGGGAGAGCCGGTGAAGGTGCCGCGGTAGAGGTGGTGGCCGACGTGGAAGCCCAGCGCGTCGATGTACAGGTACGGCTTGGTGGCGGCGGTGAATTGCGAGGGGGTGGTGTCTTGGTCCGCGAGCTTCCAGACCTTGGGGGAGAGGGTGTAGTTGGGCGCGATTTCGGGGAGGGAGGAGGCGGATTTCCAGGTCAGGTTGGAGAGCGGCGGGAGGGTGAAGGAGACGGGGCCGGCGACGGCGGCGGTGATGCTGCCATGGGCGGTGGCGGTCGTGCGGAGGGCTTCGTCGTTCCAGTAGATGCTTGTCACGGCGGCGGGCGCGAAGACGTCGAGGGTTGTGTCGGCGATGGTGTCGCCGTACAGGTAGACGGTGTCGCCAGAGATGGTGGCTTCGCGGACGAGGTGCGGGCCCGAAACGAGGATGGTCTCGTTGACGGGGGCGTGCGGGTCGGGCGTGAGGACCGGGGCGAACGTCTTCCAGGCCGAGTCGCGGTCGAGGATGACGAAGCGCGCCTTTTCCGTGTCGACGACGGTGGTGCCCGTCTGGTTGGCGAAGTTGACGATCAGGCCGTGCTCGCTCTGGTGGAACTTGACGCTGTCGCTGGGGACGGCCGTTGCGGAGATGTTGGCCGAGCCCTCGAGGAGGAACTCTCCGCCCTCGCCGTTGGGCACCCAGAGAGCAACCGTGGGCTTTCCGTCCAGCTCGACGTAGGTGAAAACCTCGGCGGTCGAGTAGAGAAGCTTCTGGCCAGAGAAGCGGAAATCGGTGGGCACAATCTTGGCCTCACGAGCATTGAGCTCGATCTCGCCGTCCTTCTGCGGGATGGTGAAGTTGCCAACCGAAGTGTCAACGTGCAGCTTGAACGAAACGGGCTTGCCAGTCACAGAGTCGGCGTGGCGGGCGATGTAGAAGGCGCCTCCGGTAGCCTTGTTGCGAAGCTCGGTCGAGATGACCTCGTCGTTGGTCGTGTAGGTAGTGCTGTTACCAACGCGGTCGGCCTCGCGGAGGTCCTCGGCAACCCTGGTGAACAGCGCCAAGCTCTTGGTCTCGTACCAGCTGTCCCTCAGAGTGCGGTCCTCGGCAATGGGGGCGGCGTAGTCGTAGCTGGTGCCGATGAAAGGAGCCGCCATCCAGCCCCAGTTGGTACCGCCGAAGAGGGTGTAGAGGATCATGGCAGTCACCTTCTGGTCGATGTTGTGGCGGTAGAACAGGTTGCGGAACTCGGGACCCATGGGCTCAAGGCACTGGCCTGCGTCTCCGTCGAGCGGGTTATAGCGACCACCCTGGAATTCAGGCATCAGAGACGGTTGGTTGGGCGTGTTGCGCTGGAACCAGCTGTAGTACTCGACGAGATTGTAGTCGTTGGAGACGCCGGTGCACTCCGACTGGTCGCACGACCAGCAGAGCGGGTAGTTGTCCAGGCCCAGCACGTCGACGTTGCCACCGGCGCCCACAGTATCCGTATCTGTCGACCACGAGAAATCGTTCAAGTTGGGGCTGTTGTGCGTCGTAGGCACGTCGATGCCGTTCCTGCGCGCATTGGCATTCAACTCCTCCATGTACTTGACGGCCGCCTCGTTGGGAGTCCTGGTGGCCGAGTTGAGCCACTGCTCGCCGTACTCGTTCTCCAGCTGGTAGCTGATGACGGTACCGTTCTTGTGGATCTGGTACGGCGCCACAATCTTCGCAATCTCGTCCTGGTACGGAGTCCAGGCCGCCGTGTACGAAGAGTTGTCGTCCCGCAGCTCGCCGTAAGCGCCCGTCGTGGCCCACAGCGGGAATCCACCAGCGTTCAACTCAGCATTGACGTACGGGCCGGGGCGCACGGCCACGAAGAGGCCGGCTTCCTTGGCGTATTCCAGCAGGCGGCTGATGTCGTGGGCGGCGTGCTCGAAGTCGGTCTGGTTGGGGTGCGGGTTGTGGAAGAACCAGTTGGTGTAGAAGGAGAAGGTGTTGAACCCCAGCGCCTTGGTCTTCTGCACAATGTCCTTCCAGAGCTCAGGGACGGGCAAGCGGAACGGGTGCATCTCGCCACCGAAGACGTAGACGCGCTTGCCGTTGACGATGAAGCTGTAGTGATCCCATTGGACGGCATCGGTGTAGCCGCTGTCTTGAACGGGCCATTCTTGCGCAGTCGTGGCCGGGATCTGGCTGAGGAGGGGCAGGAGCACCGAGCTCGCCGTGAGCAGGCGCAACATCTTGGAGTTTTGGGAGACCATTGTTCCCGTCCCGCTCGATCGCTAATCCTCCTGCATCCACCGCGGCATGCCCCCATTCATATACTGCGCGCCGAGAATGCCATTGTTCTGGGCCACTCTCGGTCGGTTAAATCGTCTCGTATAAATCCTGGTTTTGACGTCAGGGCTCATGATATTATATGGCTTGGCCACTGGCTCGCTTGTAGTTCGGGATGAGGAGCCCCGAATTTGCCGGGGGTTTTGGCGGGTACCTGACAAGACTGCGGAGAAGCGGAGCTCAATACAGCATAGCGGAGGCCCGTGAATGCGGGGCACCCCACGGATTTGCGTGCATTTTTCCACCAAAGAACTAATCTTGCGCGCGAAAACTGCAGAACAGCAGGCAATTGGACGTGTTTCGAAACTTTGGACAGCGGCTTAAAATCTAAGAGCAAGGATCGTGCAGCTCAGTCTAATGCAGGTACCGCGAACCAGGTTTCCAGAAACTTTCCCGGAGAGGCATCTGATCGCTTGCGACTCAAGCGAGCTACCCTCACCGATTGACTGTCTGGTCATTGCGTCTCGCTTGCATCGGAGCCCACCAAACAAGGAATGGCCGTCCACTGCTAACAAACGGGTCGGTCAGTTGACGATGACTTGGCTAGAAGCACGGCTAAAGAGTTGCGTGAAAAATACCTCGGAACCCCAACTAACACCACAACCCTCAGTCTGCACCAGGAAGTCAGTAGACTGTCAGTGTGAGGATACTCACAATGATGTAGACTCTAATCACAAGGCCGGGCAGACAAAACTTTTTGTAATTCAACATTTGCGTTCACACTGTCCGTGCAGCATCTCGAACTGCACACATGGTATCTTGGTATCTTCGTTTTGTCTAGTTGAAAGATCGCATTGTGATTGCTTGTAGACCTGGCTTTTGCTTGCTTGGCACTTTCTGGAATTTTCTCCGCTTATGCACGGCTTGATTTCTAACATGTTTGTTATTCTTTTAGCGCGAGCTCTACGTTGAATGCTGCTTTAGCTTCGGTCTTGATCTCACCATTCAGACTGAAGGAGGAAAGGTTCCATAGTCGTGAACGCAGTATGACTCTAGTAAAGGTTCTAGATAATAGACATGCTCATGTCCCCGGTGTACCAAAAACGAACCGGCAGCCTGGAATGATTCGCGCCAGGGTCGGTGAGCGTTGATACAAAGGATCTTGTTAGTCGCTAGTGCCTCTAAGAACCGAGTTGGGTTAGTGCTAGATGCAATCCGAGGACTAGAAAAAGCTAGATGCCGCACTATTTCCAACGCCAGCTGATGGCCTTCGTATTTTGACAGATGACCAGTAATATGTGCAACTGGTGAACATGTACTCTTGTCAACCACAAGAGACTAAAAAAAATCTGCAACGCCGCCAAGTCGATCCCCCATACCCCGCATCTGCCCCCCTCGTCAACCTGGATGTACACACCATTACGCTCCAAACGGCAGATCATCAGGGTCTCAAGAGCAACTCGAGACACTTACGAAGAGATCGGTCAGTCTCCAAACGCCTCATATTCAATCCTCCGCCCCATCCCAACGATGTAGCACATTCATTTCCTACCTTCTCTCCCCGAACTTCACCATTGAGCCCGACGGACTAATCGCACACACCCGCCGTGCACACGGCGGGGTGCAACCAGCGCGTCGCATGCAGGAACCATGGCTGTCGCCTCGTTATCGGCGTGGCTGAACCCCACAGCAGCCGCATTGCCACCGAGGCGCATCATGGCAGCTTGGGTGGCGGTGGCAGGCGACGGCGCGGGCGCGGCGCGCTGGATCGGTGATGCAGCGAAGCGATGAAGCTATTGTAGAAGAACGGACGCCATCGTGTCGATGCGGAGAGCCGGATGCCATCAGCGTGCGCACACGCGCACTTCCTGGCCGTAGTGCTGGCTGATGAGCGTCGTCTGGTTGCAGAATTGATGGTTGTTGGGGGATGAGATAGCCTGTGGACACGCTGCGCGTTGTGGGAGGGGGGAGAGAGTTTTTTTCACAGCCAGTGAGTTAATGAATGGCCGCAACAGGGCCGAAGAATCTGAGTGGCCCTGCAGCGGCCCGCGCCGTCGCCGCGCCGATCCCAACTCTCCCGATTGTGGCACGGGGAAGTTCGGCAGCATTCATACCGTGTAGCATGTCGATTTAAGAAAAACTATAAGCTTAACTAGTATACAATCGGTATCGCAACTCCAAGGCAACCGGCGCACCGCTTGATGACCGAAGCGTATTCACCACAACCAACCGGCCCACGCTATCACTACTACCATTCAGCATGTTGGTGAACTCGGACATCTCCATCTCGCAGTCGTTGAGCAGTTGGAAGAGGGAAAGATCGCGCCGCCGTGCCGCCGACTCAACGGCCGGGTCAACAGTGCCAGGATCCGGGATCAGATGGGAAGTGAGGACGAGAAGGGCTGCGGAGGTGTTTGCGCGCAGCACGTCAACATGCGCGCTTATCTCGGCCGCGATGTGCGCGGCTCGCGCATTGGACGCCATGTTGCACGGCGCCGAGGGGAGATGCAGAATGTAGACGGATGCATCGCGGACCGTTTGGGGAGTTCCGGGGAGTCGTTGTTGTATCGAGATGCGGGGGCCGAGCAGGTACCGCTCATCAAACGCGCTGGAGCCGTTTGTCGGGGCTTTGCCCGGGGATACTTGTATGGTTAAGTGAAGTGTCGAGTTGAGGTTCAGAAGGGCAGCAGCTCTTTCCGTTGACGTCGCACCCACCTATTATTTGAGGCCAGAGATGGTTAGTCACAGAAACAAGTGATTCGACGGGGAAGCTTACCTCCACTACAGAAGCCCTAGCGAGGCGGAGCGGATCAAACGACTTCAAAGCCTGGCATACACCGTCCTCCCATTGGTCTGTACCATAGCGGAGGTATGCTGACCATTGGCGCTGCAGCTTCTTCCGCTGTTCGCAGCTGCTGGTGAAGGTAGTAGAAGTATTGAATGCCAGGTTGTAAGCGCTCTCACTGGTCTGATGTGAATGGCCGAAGCTCTGAGTGGCTGCTGGCATTTTCAATGCTGAAGGCACTTCTGTTTCAGCGAGAAACATGGCTGCATCCAGGTACGACGGCTTGATAACGAACTGTGCTGACAAGGCAGTGTGTGCAACATGGCCCGCCTGAGGCTCATGGAGAAATCCGGCTGTAGCCGTCATCCGCACAATTCGAGAAAGTTGCGATTCCGGGACTCCCGCCAGCTCAGACACATCCCGGAGAGGCACGCTGCCGCTGAGAGGTATGCACGCAAGCACCTGGAAGTCGCCGAACCATTGCATACAAGCAAGAAGCTGACTCTGCACAGACTCAGTGAGTGACGATATGCTCAGGCATCAATGGAGAAGCGCACCTGACCGGCAAGCTGTTGAACGAAATCAACTGGGCCGCTAAGCAACGTTTGAATCCTAGATATTGCTGCTAGAATAGAACGCTGTGCCGAAATGACGTCACTGGGGTCATCAGAGGAGACAAGTGGTCGTGATATTCCGTCATTCGTAGCGCCGTTACTGTTCTGATGATGATTCACCAGCACTTGAACAGCGGTAGTCAGCTCGCTACTGCTGGACTGAAGCTGAGCCAAGCTATTCATTGCGGGGGTGCGTATGCTTAAGATCGTCCGAAATAACCTTTTGTGGGTACTGTGGTGATATGCAAAGGGGAATTCAAGCTCAGTTTTCCCTTTTTGCTGAGATTAGAAATGTCAAAAGACACACTTTTGTCGTAGCTTTTTATGTCCGTGTTCGCGTTCGGTACCTTCTGACCCGCTTCATCCGGTGGGATAGAGGGCTCAAGTGTGCCTGTTTCCCTTGCCGACACCGACTCGAAAATACGAAAGCGATACGGAGAAGAGCTCCAAATCCTACAGGATCTCGGCGAGAACAATACAAGAATAATACAAGGTCTAGGCAGGGTCCAGTTGTGCGGCTGAGCATGCAGGTGGATAGCCGAGAAGTCGGCGAAATTGTTGCCGGCCTCGATGTACCGCATCTCGGCCAGCCGAATGTAATGTATTGAAATCGACGTAATCCTGACAGTGCCTACGTTTTCAAGCTGCTTCGTATTGCGGTGATGAAATTTGTGGGTTATGGTGAAGGATTGGAGTGTGTGTCGCACGAAGCCGGGGACAAACTGAGGTAGAGTAAAAGGATTGTAGTGCTTGTAGCACGCAATCGAAAATAAGCTGAGGTGGGCCAGAAGGCTTGTAACTGTTGCCAAGGCCCCGACTGTGGCAAAGAGGTCCCCGAATGTTCTGCCCCGTTCTGTGGATTGGTCTCGTTTTGCTCTGGATTAGGCCCTCCAGATCGCACAAGCTGACCAAATCCCACGGAAGATACCAATCGGATCTTTAGGACAGCCACACAGATCCTCTATCACGAAGAGCTTTGTTGCTTGATCCAGCCACGGGGCTGGTGATTACTATCTAGCACTCCTGAAGGATTCAGGGTCCACTTTATGCAAGCATTCGAGCAGGGGGTAAGGAAAGCGGGTGGTACTGCGTCAGCCTCCGGAACCATATCCGTGTGTGGTCCAGAGCTATGCTAAATGGTTACAGAGATAAGGCCGGCACAAGGTATGATACTGGAACAGGAGGTTCTCATGTTATTATATGCTATTATAACAAATCTGCGGGGCTGTTGCCGGCGGCAAAGAACGCGTGCTTGCTAATGAATGATGTATTAGCGTATAGATGTCAAAGGTGTATTTCATGTAATTGGCATTGGCCCACGGGAAGCTGAAAAGTGGGAATACGATCGCAGACAAGGATTGGAGCGCAGGCTACAGCATCGAAATCTGACCTATTCCTGGGACTTTCATGACCTTCTTCTCCTTCCACATCGGGGCCTGACCGAAGTAGCAAGCTTCCAATTGGGTCAGCACCGGTAGCTCCAGGCACCCCACCGCGGTAGCGCGACGTTCCGCCGAGCCGGTCGGTTAGCGTTCGTTTTATACATCCAGTGTCCACCCCTTACCTCTTTGGAGGGCTACGATCAGCTTCCAATCTAATCGCACCTGCAGTATTCTCAACTCACTTCGTATACTACATCAACACCCACAATTGTCCGACATGGCGGAAGCACAATCTTCGGACGTGTCACCAAGGCGGCGGTCGACGGGTGCGGCCGGCCCCAAGTTACGGGACAGCTGCGATGGTTGCGCAACTTCCAAGCTGAAATGCAGCAAGGAAAAACCAGTATGTGCCCGGTGCGCAAAACGTGGCATGAAGTGCGAGTATTTCGCAACCAAACGAGCAGGCCGGAAGCTGGGCGGTCGACGAGGTACCAATGCTGCAAATATTCCTCACACAGCATCAACGTTACCCTGGTCCATCTCATCTACGTCGGACTCCCTTGCATCACCGGACGCCATCCAGCTCTCTTTCCTCCAGCACGAATCCTCGTATCCAGATATCCTGCCGGATCTTCTCTCAACTGGTTCCACTGCATCATCAACGCCAGGAACCTTGATTAGCCAAATCGATGACTTCTTCGCTTCACCAATCTCTTTTTTCGACACATCCGATGCTGCCAATGGAACAGACTGCCAGCCCAGCACTCAAGACATCACCAGCTTGCTTGACCAGGATGGAACATCTCTTCTCCTGCAGGACGACGCTTTTTCGGCAATAGACGAAATCATTCCCGACCTTGACACTGCATTCAAACCGCAGACTCCTCCAGATACCCAACCCTCCACAAGCCACAACGAATCCCTCTCTGAATCTCCATGCTGCTGCTTGATACGAGCACTCAGCCTCTTCAAACAATTGTTCCCGAATCCTTCCGTGTCCTGCTCAAGGTCAGAGTCCCACTCCCGCGGCAGCGAGAAAGAGGACAGTGCAGACCAGCTCCCTACCCTAGAGGCGGTAGTCCGGGAGAATGAGCGGACGATCGAAGCCATCAGCAGCATGCTAGAATGCGCTTGCTCAGAGGATGGCTACCTCCTCTCCATCATGTCCCTCATCGTGCTGAAAGTCCTCGGCTGGTACGCCGCGGCCGCGCGGAAGGAAGCTCGGTCAGACGGACTGACCCGGAGTCCACAGCAAATGGAGGGGCTCCTCAAGACTTCAGGGGGTGCTGTTGTAGGTGGTAGTGGCAGCAGCAGCAGTAGCAGCAGCAGCTACCGCGTCATCGACGGCGAGGACAGCGACCACCGCCGCATGGCAGCCCAGACAGTCTTGAGCGAGCTCCACCGCGTGCAGCGGCTGATCAACGCATTATCGCAACGGCTCAAAGGCCTCAGGCAGCGGAATGGGAGGGCGCATCAGCACGCGGATGCCGGTACGGACGGACACGGAGCATTCGCTTTCCCCACGACCATGCTGGATCAGTTCGAGGTGGACCTCCGTAAGCGCCTCCGGGACCTGTCGACCGGGATTGTAGACATGCTCCGGCAGGAGTGATGATGATGAGGGCGCAGAGGGGGGCGGATGCATTCGTAATTGATGCATCCGTCAATTACGAATCCGACGAACAGTTGCTGACCGATATACATACAGGCGCAGCGGGTTAGTGATCCATGCACGCGGCGTAGTAGGTTCGAGTATGGGATAGGGCACTAGAATCCTCTATGTAGAGTAGGGCTTTTTTCTTTTTTACCTAGACCAGGCAATGCTATCCTCGGAACCAACACGGCCATGGTCGCTTACGACTCGAAGTACGGGGCTAATGAGACGTGACATCAACAAGAACGATGATACCGCAAGCTATTGGCAAAGGTGGGGGCAAGGATGGGCCAGGCCTCCCCTTGTCTTGGGAGTCGTTGGCTGCTGCCTGGCAGCCACCGGAGGAACGCGTGGATTTTGTTCGCCCGTACCACGGCTGAACTTTGTTTCTTCCAGAGCTGATAAGTAGCCCCGCATCGTCGGACCTGGTGTGCCGTTGCTACACGTAGTATCATTAGCCGGCTGGCGTGGGGTCCCTGCATGATCCGCTTGCATTTCAGCCTATGATTTGCCCGTTACTGTGCCACACTGCGGGACGGAACGCCGGGTGGCGGTCGGTAGCCTAACCGTCCCCCCCACCGGATACGTAGTACGCTCGCATCATCGGCCGCTCTTTTGGCCGCTCGCTGCGATGTATTACACTCAGCATTCGCGGCTGTTTCTTCCACCAATTGTGGCGTAAAATGTCGCTACCATGCGTCGTCATAGCGTGATACTGAAAAAGGAACAATCCTCGAGCTTTCCCGGCGCTTTATCTTAATATGGAAAATGCATAATGCGCGGTAGCCAATAGCAAGCGATCAACACACTCCAAAAGCGCACAATGAATCCTAAAGCATGCGCCGGGTCCGATCGAAAGTCTATCTGTGGCTATGGCTCGCAGCCGAGGTTGATAAGTCCGCGTGCTCCGAAACCATGCACAATGAATTTCTTTTTAGGAAGGAATAGACTAACAGCTTCCATACTCCAGGGTGAATAAGTGGGTCTTGCTCGCTTTCGCGAGCGGCCAACATCTTTCCAAGGATTCCAGAAAAGAGCAGCAAACAATAGTCAATCTTGCGAAATACCGACAATATCACGCATTGTTGGAGTCTTTTGCTTTTCGAACTAGTTGAAGCGGAGATATATTGCGCTATCATTCCAAGTATAGAAATGAACAGTGTGATGCAGGCTGAAGCCTTCAGACCAGCAACTGGATTCCATAATCGCCTGTCAATGCAACCTAGTAGCCTCTCGAGGTAGCATCGGCATCTCGGATATCTTTTGCGGCTCGATGCGCAAGAGCATACACATCCGCCTGCGGGTGGCAAGTGGGCGGAGTAGGAAAGGTGCTCGAATCAACCACCCGAATGCCTTTCAAGCCCTTCACTCGCCAGTTACTATCGAGAGCCTTCCCAATCGCCACGCTCCCCACTGGATGACGGAACGAAAAGCTTTCCTGCTGGATCGCAGCCCAAATATCCTCATCCGTCGTCGTGTTTGCTCCTGGATAAAACTCTCGAATGATCAGAGGCTTCAACTCATCCGCACTCAGAACTTCACGAAGCTTCTTGTACCCCGCCACAATGGCCGCCTTGTCAGCATCAGACCCGTAGTAGTTGAGGTTGATGAGCGGGTCGTCGCGGAAGTCGGACGACTGCAGCGCCACACTGCCCGCGGCTTCGGGCTGCACGAGGCTCACCCACGCCGTGACAACGCTGACGTTCGGCGTCGTCGCGATGAACGGCACGGTGCTGTACTCAATAAGGACGTGCGGACGATCCTCAGGAAGGGCTGTGTAGTGGCTGCCATTGTCGACGCCGTCCCACACCGAATCCGGCAGCCGAAACGTGGCGTAGGCGTAGCCGTTGCCCCAGCCGAGCGGACCCGATCTGTTGGTGGCGTACTCCTCCTGCGCTATGGCCGCGGCCGTGGCGTTCTCCGACCACTGCCAGAACGACGCCACCGCGTCCGTCACCTCCAGCTCGACGACGGCGAACGCGTGGTCGCGCAGGTTGGCCCCCACCTCGGGGATGTCGGCGACGACCGGGATTCCGAGGGATGACAGGTGGTCCGCGGGACCGATGCCCGAGAGCATGAGCAGCTTCGGCGTGTTGATCGCGCCGCCGCTGACTATGATCTCCTTCGCGGCGAGGGTGTGCGTGGTGTCGTCCGTGCTGTTCAGGAACGTGACGTTCACGGCCGTCTGGTCCGCGAAGCCGATTCGGGTGACCCAGGCGCTGTGGATCAGCTGGACGTTGGGCCGCCGCTCGCGCTCGATGATGGTGCCGAAGGTGGTGCGGGCGTATGATCGGGTCCGCGAGATGGCGTTTATCGAGGACAGTCCCTGATCGAAACCGATGCCGGTCCCGTCTGTCATGTCGATCTCCTGTAGGCCAAGCGTGGACTCGACCGCCTGTGCAAATGGCAGGTCAAACCCGGTCAAGCCGCTAGTCTGGCTGACCTCCAATGGTCCGTCCCCATACCCGGAGATGTTTGAGAACTGAGTGTAATCGGCTGGTTGGTCGGCGTAATGGCTGGTGGCCTTGAAGTCCTCCAGGAGTGACTCCCATGCTAACCCTGGGTTTCCGGATACAGCTGCCCACTTGTCAAATACGGAGGCCGCTCCGCGACAGTAGGCCATGCCGTTGACGGCCGAGCCGCCCCCAAACACGCGACCCTGCCCTATAACGGGCGTCCTTCCTCCCAGGTTGGGGTCTGGCTGTGCCGTGTAGTTCCAATAGTACTCCGTGATCAGGGGGTAGTAAGCAGGCGCTACTGCGCGTCAGCGTTGCACTGAGGGTTTCTTTCTGCGGGTGCCCTTACTATTGATCAAGCTGGAGTTGACGCCATCGGGGCCAGCCTCAAGAAGAACCACTTGCTTGGTAGGATCGCGGGAGAGTTGCTCCGCAAGAACGAAGCCTGCAGGGCCCCCGCCCACAATGATGTAGTCGATGCTTGTGTTAAGTGCTGCCGCCATCGGAGACGCCGCTGCGATAGCCACGAGGCTCTGGAGTAGAATTGCGCTTCGCTGCATGGTGCCCGGGCTGATGGATATGCCGTGCAACTGGTCAGCGCCTGCTGTAAAGTACCAAAACACACATCAATGATGCTATATAGATTATGGTAGACGGTGCCGGCTTCCGTACGTCATTTCCGAAATGCTCGGTAATACCAGGAAAGAGAGGCTTGAGCCCCCAAAGGATTAATCCTATGTTCAAGTTATTTTTGTGGTAATCCCGATGGCGCAGGGTTCGAATGGCGTTGTCCGTAGATTCCGAGCAGCTGAACTGTGGCAAGTCAATCTATGCTACCATGCGCCGGCAATCCCATCGTAACGCAACATGCAGGTCCGTGGACCCTACGTATTCAGATGATGGCTGCCAACACTCGCATGTCAAGTACAATACCTCGGACGCCGATAATGACCAGTGTTGGAAAGACTTGTCGGAGTTGGTAGGTCATCTCTATGATTTCTGAGTCTTCGTCTGGCGGAACCAAACTCTTCCTGTGGGAGGATTGCACCGGCCGAACCACTGCATGTAACTGGAGATGTTATGTTAATTGCGAATTTTGAATTCACTTAGAATTCTTTTATGATTCCTCACCTACGACTAGCTGTAAACATTCGAAACCAGAGTTGGGCTTCTTCTCAGTGCCGTTCAATAACGCCGCATTTCTAAGCGTACAGAAATGAGAACGCAAATGAGTTGTTTTTGTGACTAGCTATTGGGGTTGGTTTAATTTTTCAAGTTGAGAGCATAACAAATGGCAACCTCTTGTGGGCATCAAATAAGGAAAAGCAAAAACTCTATTACGCATCTGTCGGCCAGCTAAGTGAGCAGCTTATGTTTGAATGTATCCAGCCACAAATTCAACACCAATCAAATACCCGAATCATCCTGCAACGCACCCTTTGGTATGTTTACAGTATTGTAGTGCTCAGTCCAATCTTCGCATCTATCAGTGAGGTCAGGTAAAGCTCCTGCCTGTTCCATCAACCCCCTGATCCGACCAGGTTGCTCAATGAACTGCAATGAGAGTCCAGCACTGGCATGCCAGGCGATATGGCAATGCATTAGCCACGCTCCAGGATTGTTGATCTGGAATGCAATCCACACGTAGCCACCAATTGGACAATTGACTACATCCCTTCTCGTTGGGTTATGGAGGTTCGGCACCACGTCTATTGGGTCGAATATCCCATCACCCTGAGCGAGGATGACAAAGTCATGCCCATGTAGGTGGATGGGGTGGACCGAGCGAGGGATGGTGCGAGGCGTGTTGGCGTCGCTTAGTGTGTAGTTGTTCTCGATGACAAAGTACACCCATTCGCCGGTCTCGTAGTCCAGGTATATCGGGCATGTCTCATTTTCAAACTGAGCCCCAGCGTCCGAAGTGAGCGCCTTGATCGTTGGTTCCCTCCAGTCGATGTACTGGGTTCTGTTGGTGAGAGTCCATTTGTGTACAAGAGAATCCGTGTCCGACATGTTGGGCCAGCCCTGTAGGCCAATTCTGAGGTAATCAGCGGGACTGAGCCCGTTCACTCTCTTTCCTACCTCCCTCTGGACAATGGGAACGAGGTTTTCTGGAGCCGGGTCCCGACAGCCGTATCCGGGGTGTTGCTCACTCTTGGGCGGCGTGTGCGGATCATGATCATCGCTGCCGTCGTAGCGGATTATGCCAACCCTCGAGTCCAACATGTCATCATCGTCACAGTATGTTGCGTGGATCCAAAAGTTGGAACCATATGTGAATGTGGCGTTCGCTTCGATGATGATCTCGTATCGTTGAGCTGGGGAAGAGTCAGTTTACTGCCAATTATTTGTCAGCGTTGAACCCACCTATCCCAACGATCAGCACATCCGTGATGTATGGCTTGATGGGGACGAAATCCGTTTGTACGACGGTGAAGTTGTGGCCATCGATCCAAAACTTGTATGTCAGAAGGCTGCCGGTGTTGATGAGCCCAATCTTGTATTTTTTTCCTTTTTCGAATACTATCTCGTGTCGTTGGTGCTCTCCCGTGCAACGAGCATCGCTAACTGGATCGCAGTCAAAGACTCCTTTGCCATTCAATATAGTTGTGACGGGAAGCGGCGCGTGCGGTGAAGCGATCTCGTAATGGAACAGACCGAAGGCATCGTGGTGGTACCAATCACTGATCAACAGTGGACCAAGATCCACGTCGTAGTTCATACTGGAGGGTCCCTTGATGTGAATGGGTCCTGCGACGGTGTCAGTGCACAGGTGGTAAATTATGTGGAATGGAGATAGAAAGTACCGAGAACGCCGTTTGTGTCTAATTACAGTTAGCACAAGTGTTGCTCAAGGGCACTTTGGTTGATACTGACACTGAAGGCTATAGTGGGAATGATACCATGCGGTTCCATATTGCATCGCTCGGAATTCAACCACTTGCGAATCTCCAGGCTGGAGGTAGTTAGCTCCACTGTTTCTTGCCAGAACGTAACCAGTCGACTTACCTTTGACGGGCATTGAGTGACGCCAGGAACACCATCGAGCCAGTTGGTCTCGAATTGGCGAATCCCATGCCAATGTATAGATGTGCCGTTATGGTTTGTAAGATTGTTGTGGATCGTTATCCCTGGCAGGGAATGTCAGCGTTTATCTCAGAACACTGTCACATGAAAACGTACTAATAGTATCCCCCCATTCGGCTTCCAGGGTTGGGCCGGGAAACATCCCATTTACCAGGGTGACATTCGTCAAGTATCCGTCTGGAGCAAGGACTGCTTCCGAAACGGTGAAATCGTACTACGGGAAGTCAATGGCGTTGTCTTGAGCCAACTGTAGCTGGGTAATATTACCTCCACGAGCTTTCCTGACGGTATCCTAGCCTCATAATCGGTGTTGATATCGAACCCATCAAGCCAGCAGTGTCTGCTCTGGGGTGAGTGCACGCAGTCTTGGGTTTCTTGACTGCCGCCGGAAAACATTGACCATATTGAAAGGCCAAAGTCCAACCATAGCGGAAGCTGAGGCTTCTGGACAACGAAGGAAAACATGTTGAAATATTTTGGAGACTTGAGGGACAAAAAACACTCTGAAAGAAAAGGGATCTCGGAGTTTGAGCTGATCTCGAAGCTTAAAGTCAAGTTTGAGACAATTCATGCACTACCATTAGCAGGTGCTATATGGAAATTCGGGTGCACGCAAGAGAAAATGAACTCAGCAAAGCACTTCTTTACATCAACACGAAAGTCAGTCGGAGCCCCGAACTGCGCTCTCGGCCTTCAATGAAGGATCACCACGCCGGGGTTGCATCTTCCGGGGTTCGGAATAGCACTTACCTTCTGGGGCATCTACTCTGGTTTGTCCCAATAATTTCGGTTCCCGATGGTGATAAAAACTGTATATATGTCTACAGCACTGTTTGAATGGACGCATTACCACTAGCATCGACGTAGCACCGGATAATCGCCTTTTTATCCCATCATGCCTACTGACGTTGACGCTATTTCGAAGCTGAGCCGGGAGATAGCTACTCTCTCAAAGGAGTTTGAGGATGGCAAGACACCGCAAAAATCAGTCCAGGATGCTTTAGTCAGTGCAGCAGAGAAACTGGCCATAGCCACGAGAGATCCTGATGAAAACATGTATTACATTGCTAGCCAGGTTATTACACTTAAGCCCTTCACTATTCTTCGAAAGCTGAACACTACCTCCAGATTGCCCACAATGCGGCTGTTCGCAGCGTCCTCTCCATGGGAGTTCTCGATGAAATCCCCCTTGACGGCAGTGGAATCAGCGCAGAAGACCTGGCTTCGCGCTTGAACATCAACCCAGAACTCGTCGGTATGAGCATCTCGGAGAAATCAAAGCTGTTTTAATATTATACTCATATCTCACGCGTGCAGACCGCGTTCTCCGAGCTTGTGCCAGCACGCATTTCTTCACCTCTCCCAAGACGAGCACCTACGCCCACAGCGCTCTGTCCCGCGTGTACCTCTCCCCCGACAACCGCGCACTCTCGGCACAGATGTACGACTTCACCGGCCAAGGTGTCCTGGCCATACCCGCTTTTGGCGAGTCCAACGGCTGGAATACCGCCGGCGACTATTACCACGGCCCCTTTCAACTAGCCCTCAGCACCGATCTTGGGTACTGGGAGTACCTTGCCGCCCATCCCGAGCGCATGAAATCGTTTAACACGGGAATGAGAGTGGGCAAGATTGGTCGTCGCGCGAATGCATTTCCATTCGGCGATGTCCTGGAGCTGGATCCGTGCAGGGAAGACGAGGTTGCCATTGTGGACGTCGGCGGCGGGAGGGGCCAGTCTCTGGAGACGATCCGCGAAGACTGGCCGCTGCTGAAGGGGCGTTTCGTCTTGCAGGATCTTCACGGCGTGATCAAGGATGCCGAGGCGAAGGGCGTGCCCGAGTTCATCGAGACATGTCCGTTGTCGTTTTTCGATAAGCAACCGGTCTCAGGTGAGCATAGAGCCCCTCTGATGCCTGATGGAATGTTGCTGACACATATTAGGTGCCCGAATCTATTACTTCCGGCGCATCTTCCATTGCTGGACCAATGAGAAGTCCCGTCAGATTCTCGTGAATACGAAGGAGGCCATGAATGAGTACTCCCGGGTCTTGATTGCTGACATGGTGCTTCCGGATCTCAACTGTCCGAGAGACTTGGCAATGCAAGACCTGAACATGATGAGCTTGGGCGGCATGGAACGTTCGGAGTCGGACTGGAGACGGCTGCTTGAGTCAGCGGGTTTGTCTTTGCGGAAGATCTGGCTCAATGAAGACGGTCCAAAACATGCTGTCGTGGAAGCTGTTTTGCCTGGGTTCAAGGGCCATCACCTTGGATAGTGACATGTCATTCGTATCTCATCTCATGAAATGGAAGTTGTTTCATTATCATTGAATCATGCTCTCTTGGTATTTCTCGGTATATCAATCTTGAAATTTAAACAGTGGTGATACGTTGCTTGTCCGTGCGGTTATAAACACTGATGTAGCGCGTAAAGTCTCGATTCAACTACATTTTTGGCCATTGCTCGTCTATTCGAAATTGTCACGTTCAGGAAATTATAGTTGCTGACAACCTCTATGGAAATCAAAGAGCCCATTTCAGGTGTTGGGTGGCAGACCCCAAAAACAGAAGCATAGAAACCAATGGATTCTTTCACCGGATGAGGACTCATGTGTCGCACACAGCCCCATCACGCCCCTGGCCAAAGTCGATGCCCGACGCCCGACAGTTGTCTACATCCGACGGGATGTGCAGCACAGCTCGGGACATAAATCGGGGCTCGGGTGTCGGGGAACAAGACCTGCATATCGGGGTTGGGGTCCAAAAACAGTACACAGTTGGCCCCCAAAAGAACGTCAGCCTTAGCTAATAACTTGACCCTGGTCAGCCAGGGCTTGTACCATGCATTCGTGGTGCTCCACGAAGCTTGTCTCGACCTGCCCGATTTGGCACGACAGCCCGGAGTCAATGCGTCGAGCTGTCTCTGCTTGCGAATGCGAGTCAGCGCATGTCGCGAACACTGGAGTGGGGCTAAAGACAGGATCCGAACTGGGGTTCAGAATGCGAAACCGAAGTCCTCGTGGGGGACTTTAGGGCTTCTGGTATTGTTGCCTGAGATGCAATGGCATGGGATGGTACATGATTGAGTGGTGTACAAATTTGTTCTAGCGTACATACACTTGTGGCAGAGGGCTACAATCATGGTGGTAGATTGGCGCCGAACTGTCTCAATACTTGTACAAACTGTGGGAGTTTTTTCTCTCTCTATTTTTGATCTACATAGAAAACAGAAATTAACGTCAAATTTGTCACCGGAACAAGCATCCTCGCCTACTCTTACAGAGGAGCGACTTGAGGTCTACTCTTAACAGAAGTCCACGGCATCGCCAGGCTGGCGACGGTGGCGCCACCAGTCAATGCAATGACTATCGCAAAAGCAACCTTCAAGCCTGCCATGTAGCTAGCCAATATGCCCGCTAATTCATCGCCGCTGAACGTCTCCCTCAGGTTCGTTGCGCCGGCCTCAATGACTGCCTGCACATTCACGCCCGGTGCATGGACAGCCAGATTCTTCACCAGCGTGTTCGTGAATGCAGATTGCGCACTGGAAACCATGAAGGCACCGCCCATAGTCTGGAAGAAGAGCACCATGGCAGTGCTGGCCGAGACGTCCTCGGGATCGGCGAGAGCTTGGATGGCCATGATGGGCGCTTGGAAGCATAGCCCGATACCGATGCCGGCGAGGACTTGATAGCCAATCCATTCGCTGGACGGCGAGGCCTCGGAGAAGGTGTACATGAGGCTAGAGCCGATAGTTGTCATGGCCGCGCCGAGCACGATGAAAGGGGTGAAGTAGCCGGTGGCAGTAATGGCTGCACCCGACACGACCGTGAATATTGCTGGTTGCCTTTGTGAGTGGAGTGCCTCAGCGAGGGCAGCTGGCAGGTTACTTACTAACGGCTATGATGAAAGCAAGATTTCGAACGCCACTCTCTTGTGCCGAGACCCCGAGAATCGACTGGAAATAAATTGGGATGTAGTAGATCATAGTAAATTCACCACCGCCCAGCCTGATAAGGTGAGAAATTTGAATGAAAAAGGTGTTCTTTTCTGACTTACAAGAAACTGACAAGGCAGCCGACATAGACAACACGTTTTTTGAGAATGTGCGGGACCAACAGAGCGCGGTTTCCTTGGAGGTATTCAAGGACGATGAAAGCGCCCGAGATGAGACCAAACCCTACAAGTGTGCCAATGACGTCGGCGGAGCTCCAGCTTTTTGAGACTCCGCCCCACTGCAAGGCCAGGAGGAGACAGATGACTGCTGCCATTATGGTAAACGTTCCGATCAAGTCCATTTGCTTTAGCTTCTCGGACCATAGAGCACCGATGTCCTTTTCGTTTCGCGAGAGTGGTGGAGTTTTGAAGGTAAGGAGGATTATGGCAACAGACACACCGCCTATGGGGAGATTGATGTAAAAGCTGTGGAGGGTAAGTTTTGGTAAAATGCAGCCGCACAAATCTGAGTTGACACGTACCACCATCTCCATGAAACTTTATCTGCCAAAGCTCCACCGATCACAGGTGCGATGCTTGAGCCTACTCCATAAGTCGCAGCCAGTACACCGGTGAAAGCAGGTCGTTGCTCAGGCCGAACAGCAAACGCTACAATCGTGTAGCAGCCCGCTAACACACCTGCAGCTCCATAGCCAGTAACTGCGCGGCCTGCAATCAATGTGACGCTGTTCTGTGCCACGCCTGAACTTCGTTAGCTGCAAAAATTCTGATATCGGAGAACATACCGCAGATCAAGCTTCCTAACTCGAAAAGAGCAATGGTGATGAGAAATACGGTTTTGAGATCGAAGTATTTGTATGCCTTTCCCCATGTGGATTGCGAGGAAGCCACCGTCATGAAAAAGGCGGATGCGTACCACCCGACATCATCTAGACTGTGGAACTGGTCCGTGATGTGGGGGATTGCCGTGGCTAGGATAGTCATGTCCATGACTGCGAGGAGCATGGCCAGGACGAGTGCAACAATTACGGTAAGAAGGCGGACGCCGGTAGGATAGTCGCCGTCATTATCAACATTTTCGGCCCCTTCGTTTGATGTGGCATTCACAGGGGATGTGATCTCCTCGGGAGACTGCGGTATCGTCGACTGACTGTCGAAGAGATTTTGGGAGGACGGGGGTTTCGAAGACTTGGTTGTTGAAAACTGATCTGTCGGAGTCTCCTCCAAAGCTTGCTTCTCGACCATGGCGGTGTGCGACATGATGCAACTCACGGCGTCGTTGAATGGGTGGTGAGCTTTGGCGGCTATACTGTTGGGAAAATCTCAACGAGCGTGGATTGATGGCATTGATCAAGTGCACGTATGTATGTACATTCAAGTGTGATATGCCATAGGTCCGGTAGGGAGAACGAAATGCATTTGGATTTGTAATACGGATCCCGTTGCATCCATTCCGAATGCCCAATGGACGGTCTAAAGTGCGTTTAGCTGTCCGACGGCGCTTTCGGGGTTGGTGCTTACCGAAGTGACCAGGCTACCTGCATGGATGTGTGCCACATGCCCTTCGGCGGTTTGCGAAAACCAACCTGTCATGGCCATCCTATTGATTTGGCGACCTCGCTTCCAGATATCGCCAATAACAGCTTTTATAATGTCCTGACTCCAAGACATCAATGCCGATAAACATATGCTGTGGTCACAATCAGTTTGGGCCGTGCTGCTCAACATCGCTTGGCCGATAGAGTCAACGATAGTACACAACTACAAACCAAAGAAATGTCTATACTCTCACACAAAGTACATAGTCTTAGCTCCTCACATCATCCATATTGACAATTCAATTTCAAGTAATATTGTCATCAAACATCATGGACGTGTTGCATAAGTTCAAAAAGCCAATGCGTCATATTATCACTTAAATATTTGCCAGGATGATTTGAGGAGAAACAGTTTCATATCACTATAGACTTCATGCTAATTGTCGTACACAGTGGTCGCCTAAGCCTTGAAAGCAGTCTTCTGCTCACTTCCGTGCGGCTTGATGGCAGTCGGAGGCGAGACATGGTCAAAATGACCCATGGAGCCAAGGAAGCTGACATCCTGGGGGCCCTGCGGAGCATAGCCGGTTTGGCTGAGGAAGTTGTGAGGGAAGCCAAGGTCGAAATCGTATCCCTTCTCAATGTCCGCAACATCCTCGGGAGTCAGCTCCAGGCTGAGAGCCTCGACATTGGTCTTGAGATGAGCGACCTTACGGCCGCCGACGACGGGGAACAGATACGGAGTCTAGATATACCGAATTAGCTTGCGGAAGGAGTAAGACGCTGGGATTTCATGACTTACCTTCTGCAACGCGTAGGCAAGGGCGACGGAAGTCACGGGGACATTGCGGCGCTTGGCAACCTTGTCCAGGACCGCGGAGACCTGCTCCTCGCGGCCGAGCACCATGTGGGGTGTGTTGCGGCCTCCCTCATTGGACTTCTCCCCGGGAGGCTTGAAGTAGCCTGCGTGGTGCTATCAGCAAGGCGGATCGGTGTTGGATGAGAGGAATTATGTCAACGCACCGCTTCCCAGTACGCCCCAAGCATGGATAGCCATGCCCTCATCGCGGCACATGGGGATAATGTCACGCTCCAAGTCACGCGCCTGCGCAGAGAACCTGCCCTGATACACGGAGAAGGGGCGCAGGCCGTGCTCGCGGGCGTACGCGTTGGCCTTTGCGACAATCCAGGCTGGGGTGTCGCTGATTCCGAGGTACAGGACCTTGCCTTGGGATACCAAGGTGTTGAGTGACTGCATGAGCTCGGGAATGCTAGTGGAAAAGTCCCAGGCATGGACGTAGTACTGAGGCTGAGTCAGTTCTTGAATCCGACAGCTGGGGAGGATCGTGTGTCACCAGATCAACGTAGTCTGTGCGCAGCCTCTTCAGGCTATCGTGGATGGAAGTGTGCAGGCTCTTGGTGCCGTTTCCGCCAAAATTGCTCTGCTGCACAGGCTGACCCGCGCGGGGGTTTAGAGTGTACTTGGTGGCAACAACCAGCTCTGAGCGGCGGCCCGTCTTCTCAATCCACTCTCCAATCCACTCCTCGCTCTGGCCGCCCTGGTAAGCATTGGCGGTGTCAATGAAGTTACCGCCAAGGTCATAATAGGCATCAAGCAGCTCAAAGGCCGTTTCCTTCGTGCATTCGCCCATGAACGGCGCCCATGCATTTCCCAAGCCTTCAACATCGTCAATATATGCCGTCTACACGAACCTACGGGTAGGACAACATACTCATTCCGCCCAGGGAAATTGGGCTGACGCGAACAGAAGCAGCGGGTGCAAGGAGACGGTGCCTGCCAAGCAGGCTCTTGATCGGCGGAGGGGGCATGCCAGCCATGTTTGCGATTGCAGTTGTAGGAAAGAGAAAGCTTGAATTTGAGGACTCTGATCTGGGTCGTTGTGGGGGAACAGAGCCTGGGAAGTGGCGTCAAGATAAAGTGACAACGGCGGTGGTTCACAATGCCTGAGGTCTGACAATTGAGCAAGAGCAGTTGCTCCCGCTAGTGGTAGGTGGTGGGCGGCTCGGGCCGGAGATAGTGTGTCAATTCCGACGGATGACGCGCTGTGGCTGCGATCTATGGGTGCAGGTACTACCAATCTGCTTACTTACGTACTACCCCCCGACATTCGCTCTCCGATGCATCTCCACCCGTATTCGCCGCCACCAGCGCCCCGAAATTCCGATGGAGCGGTACTGTCAGGCTAAGCCGTGCCAAGAATGGAAATCGCTCACTTTGCTGCCTGCATGATCGACGTCTTCCCCGCTGCGCCGCAGCCTTCAGTGTTGGCGCCGGCCCCCACCGTCATCGCGTATTCGGGGCCCACTCAGGATCACTTGAGCATGAGCAATGTTTCGACCATGCCTCTTCTAGCTCAGCTCACCATCTCCGCGCCTTAAAGCCGGCTATGCTTACTAAAGGCGATATGCTTACATTTAAGACGAATCGCGGAGAAATAACACATGGCATTCAACAGAAAGTAGCAGAAAATGGCTGCTGCGGCGAAGACACTCGTTCTGGTGACCGGCGGTGGGCTGCCTCCTCCCCAATTTTGCACCATTTGCTGACCTGAGTTCCAAAGCGACTAGCGGCATTGGCTTCGAGCTGGCCGCTCAGCTGATGGCACGGAGCGCCTCGTACCACGTCCTTGTTGGGGCAAGGTCTCCCGAAAAAGGAGCCGCAGCCTTGAAGGACCTGCAGTCTCGCAGTCTGCCTGGCTCGGCTGAATTACTCGAGATTGACGTGACCAAAGACGACACCATCGAGCGTGCGGTCACCTCGGTTGAGCGCGCCCATGGCAGGCTGGATATCCTGGTCAACAACGCCGCCGTGTCGGCGATGCAGCCCCCACTTCGCCAGCAGATGCGCGAGGCATTTGACACCAATGCGACTGGCCCGGCTGTTTTGACTACTGCCTTCGGTGAGCTCCTCCGCAAGTCGACTGCTTCGCCGGCGAGAATCGTCAACATTTCTAGCGGAGCCGGCTCCATTGCTCGTCGTCTGGACACTTCCTCACCCATTTACAACGTGCAAGCAGTGCAGTACCGAGCAAGCAAAGCCGCGCTCCACATGGTCACTGCCTGCCAGGTCTATGAGTTCCAGTCTGCCGGAATCAAAGTCTTCGCCTACGATCCAGGCTTCACGCAGTCGAACCTGGGCCCTCACAACAAGGCGGAGTTCGGCGCCAAGCCTGCTTCGGAGGCTGTCATGCCCTTGATTGACGTTCTGGAGGGCAAAAGAGATGATGAGGCTGGGAAGATCTTGCATAACACGGGCGTTTATCCTTGGTAGATGTTTACGCTGTCACCGCCGAAGTCAACCAGGCAACTAGTCAAGACTTTGGAAGTTTCCAATTGACTGCTATTTCAATCTCAGCTGATATTCCCTCCGTGAAAATTTGTTGATGTTGTTCCACAAATTCTCTATCTTTTGATCAAAGCTGACAACCAACACGCTTCGCGGTAAGGATCTGACGCCGTTTCAATGGCGGCGAATCGGCTTCCGAGACTTTTGGCTGGTCCGAATCCAGGATGCCTTCCTTACACAATCCATGGTCCCATTCAGGCACCTCAGCTCGGCGCTTTCTCGTCAGTGTGGCGTGCCAATATCCTCAATGTCTGTCCACGGCAACCGTTGAAGAAATAGACACTGTATAAATGCCGAGGTGTTCAGGTCTCAATTTCTCGTCATCCACTTCCTGAGCATTTCGATCCCAAAAAAACTCTTCAGTGAAAGCCCGATACCCCGGTAATCCAGTAATGACCCGTAGCTCACTATTGCTGCAAGGTCTGGTGGCCTTGACGGCAGTAGCGTCTGCAGCCCCGACGAACTTGACGAAACCCGTTGACTACGTGATTGTTGGCGCTGGCCCGGCGGGCTATGTGGTTGCAGAGAGGCTGACCAGGAATCCCAAGATTTCCGTCACCCTTTTGGAAGCCGGTCCAGATGAGAGTGCCAATCCTTTAGTTACTAGTGAGTCACATGTCAAAAAACGGTGCGAACTGGCTGACGAAGTATGCAGCCCCAGCGAGGTTCTTCTCATCCCAGCAATGGTTTTGGAATTACTCGACTCAACCGGAGCCCAATCTTGGCGGCCTGACTCCAAATCTTTGGCAAGGACGCATTCTCGGTGGTGGCAGTGGCGTCAATGCCATGCTCTACTGCCGTGGCTCTTCCTCTGTCTTCGACGAATGGGCGGAGCTCTCTGGAAACCCTGGCCTGGCATGGGAATCTTTGCTTGAGGACTTCAAGGAAACCACTCATTACACGTCTGACCCAGCTGAGAACTATAACCAAGTCCTGGACCCCAACGCGTTCGGCGATGGGCCGTTGGAGGTGAGTCGCGGCCAGGAGCTCGTCTCATTCGATCTGCCCTTCGCGAATGCTCTGAAGTCGACACTGGATCTGGATGAGACGGATATGGTATCTGGTCATGGCATTGGCGTCAGTCTCGGCCTAGAGACAATTCGCGTGTCGAATCACACGAGAGATTACGCCGTCAATGCATATGGCTACCAGTTGGCGGGGAGGCCAAATGTCCGGGTCATTCACGATGCCTGGGTCCAGCGGATCGGCTTCACGGGGAGCACTGCGACGAACGTCACCTACACAGATACTCAAACAAACGAAGCACGTGTCATCGAAGCACAGGAAATAATCGTAGCCGCAGGCGCGATCAACTCTCCTCAGCTACTCATGCTGTCCGGGGTTGGCCCCGAGGATACCCTCTCGGCGCTTGACATTCCCATTGTTGTCAACATCCCCGAGATTGGGTCCAATCTGTACGACCATCACTATGCCGTTATGGAGTATCAGACGGTCGAAGGTGTCGAAACCGCGTGGCAATGGTCGGAGAACGCCACTGGAGCGGCGCTTGCCGAAGCCCAATATGTCAACGGGTCCGGGCCGCTCGGAAGAAACAATGGCGACGTGTTCGGGGCTCTCCGGCTGCCGGACTCGGTGTTCGAAGCCGTCAACAGCTCCTTCCACCTGGGAGTCCCGAAGGACCGCCCCCATGTCATCTACGAGTACGCCAGCACACCTTTCCTGCAACCGGCACCGAACGTCAGCATCCTGGCCGCATTCGCGGCCGTGGTTCAACCCGAAGCCACCGGCTTCGTTACCATCGACTCTTCTGATTACCGCGACGATCCCGTCATCCACTCGAACTACTTCGGCACGGCTGGAGATAAGGCGGCCATCACGTACGGATACAAACAGCTTCGGGAGATAATGCAGTCCGAGGCCCTCAGCTCGTTTGTTGTAGACGAGATCTTCCCGGGTAAGGACGTCACCAGCGACGAGGACGTGTGGAAGGCCATTCAGCAGAGCGCACAGTCGTGGCATCATGCACTTGGTACCGTGGCGCTGGGCACCGTCCTTGATAGCAACTGGAGGATCAAAGGCCTCAATGGCATTCGAGTCATAGGCTCCCCGGCTATCCCTCGCCCGCCGACCTGTGCTATCCAGGCCCACGTGTACGCCGTTGCGAACAGGGCGGCGCGGGATATCATTGAGGAAGACGGCGTTGGTCTGTGACCTTGTATCGGAAACGAGCCGCGTTGACGTTGAGTAGTAGCTGGTTGATTGGTGGTGTTAACAGCAGAAGCCTCTAGCATGTCCAGTAGGCTTTCAGAAAAGCTGTGTTAGTACCTTAGGATGCCTCGGAATCTTAGTTTTACATTGTTTCATGTCAATATACGAAAAAAAACACTCCATGTGAATCTGTGTTGCTTACATACATCAAACAGCAAAGTAACGCAAAGTCTATACCGAAAGAATTAAAAGTGATGCTGGGATGCCCATATGCACTGATTTAGAGGAGCAGGGTATCGTCGCTACGTGCTTGGCGTTTACGGGCTTGTTGATTGAACACTGCTATATCGGAGGCCGCAGGATGATGTATCGCGCCGATTATGCTATAATGAACCTGTGTATGACAAGGCTCGGGAACTAAGCCATTGACAACAGGCCCGAATTCCGAGCCTTTTCACGAAGTTCGGGAATCATATGCAGCCCCAACAAGCAGCCATGACTGCTGCAGAAAACTTGCGAACGATTTCATAGCGACTTGCTAACGTTAAAGTTCTTTCGTGACTCTGCTTTCGCAAAAGTACTTGAAACCCCACCTTCATCTCTTGCGCCTTCCTGTTCTTTCCACACACACCTCAAAGGCAAGGAAATGGCTACCTACGCCGTCCTCGGTGCCACTGGCAATACTGGAAACTCGTTGATTCAAAATCTCCTTCAGTCTCCAGACGCAAGGGTCCACGCCTACTGTCGCAACAGGATAAAGCTCATACGGATACTCCCCAATGTTGCGGACAACAAAAAAGTCAAGATCTTTGAAGGAAGCATCGACGACGTCGACCTGCTCGCCGACTGCATCCGAGGCACAAAGGCCGTCTTCCTAACCGTGACGACGAACGACAATGTCCCCGGCTGCCGCCTCTCCCAAGACTCCGCGCTAACCGTCATCCGCGCCCTGGAGAAGATCAGAGAAGCGTCGGGTCCGAACACAACGCTGCCAAAGCTCGTCCTGCTGTCCTCGGCGACGCTCGACGACCATCTCAACCGCAACATGCCGGCGTGGTTCAAGCCGATCATGAAGACGGCGGCCTCGCACGTGTACGAGGACCTGCGGCAGACGGAGGCGATCCTGCGCGCGCAGCAGGACTGGGTGTCGACCATCTTCATCAAGCCCGGCGGCTTGTCGGTCGACGAGCAGAGGGGCCACAAGCTCAGCTTCGACGAGCAGGAGTCTTTCATCTCGTACCTCGACTTGGCTGCGGCCATGATCGAGGCGGCGGATGATCCGGACGGCCGCTACGATATGAAGAACGTGGGTGTCGTCAACACGGGCGGAGGCGCGCAGTTCCCGCGAGGAACACCGCTGTGTATCACTGTCGGCCTTTTGAGGCACTTCTTTCCGTGGTTGCATCCCTATCTTCCCTCCACGGGACCGTCCTGAAAAGGTCAAATCCAGTGCAGGGAATCATGTCGTCTCACATAAGTCTTTGGTGGCTACGTGCCATGGCCCTGTATTCACTTCTACTTTCCACATGCAATAGACATATTATAGTAGCCAATAAAGTTGCCCAAATTTTGATATTTTGCGATATCTCTATGGTTTCATTCATGATGAGAATGCGGGAAGGGTCGCATTAATGGACAGAGGACTTGCACTGTGGAAACGATAATACATTTTGTTGAACAAGGCAGCATCATAAGCCACTGAACAATTGCGTCAAACCGATATCAATTAGAAGTGAATATTATTCTCCATGTGTCTTCGTCTTAGTAGCAACAGGAGACCATACTCCCTCTTTTGATATTCAACTGCGGTCCCAAAATATCCACTCTCGTACAATCCAACGAACTTAATGTCGACCAATTCTCAGATGACTCGTGCTATGGAAGCAAACAGGAGCTAAATGCTTCAACAGAGGTTACATGTCCCAGTGACATCAAGTCAATGTTGAGAACCAGAGGAGCGGTCTTGTCGGGCGCACCTGAGGAGCTACACGTGGGCTCTCACATGTTTCTCACCCGATTACTGTCTCCTGATTCGGAGACCGACGGCCAATCGGGCTGTATGTAAGCTAAGCAAACGGAGGTCCCATTACCCGAAACCACAAGTTTGAGATGTATGACTGTATATATCTTTATAACTGGTCGTAACCAAGCGGGCAGTTCACAGAACAAGCAAATATTGATTCGTGAGAGAAGGACAAGCAAAATCAACCATGTCCACAACCAAGACCGTCACGGCAGCCTCACAGGTCCGCCTATCCCCAGACCACCTAGGCATCAGGCGCGGCGCCGCCGCACCACCGCCCGAATCCCTCACTCTCACAGACCAGCTCCTCCAGAAAAACCACGACGAACTACACATCTTCTTCCGCGACATGAACGGCCACAACCACCTCGCGCACAACCTGCTCACGCGGCTCGCCCTCGGCGCCAGCCCCGCGGAGCTGCGGACGGCCTTCGACGACGACCTGCCCACCCAACGCCCCATGCCGGCCCTCGACGCCGCCGTCGTGCGCCAGCTCCACGACCCCGACTACTTCCACGCGCGCATCGGGCAGATCGCGCACTACACCAACTTCCTCGCCTTCTTCGAGCAGCAGATCGAGGCGAAGGGGTGGCGGGAGGTCGTCAACGAATACGTTTTCAGCGGTAGCAAAATCGCCGAAGCGCTGCTGCCCCTCATGTTCGACGGCGCCTACCACCCGCTCATCCACCTCGGGCTGGGCGTCGAGTTCGCGCAGCCCAGCATCGTCGCCGAGGCCCTCGCGCAGGCCGCCGCGCACGACTCGTTCGACACGGATTACTTCTTCCAGACCGCCGAGCAGCGTGCCGCGGCCGACCCGGACGTCACTTCCATCGACGCGGACAGGCCGCTGGTCCAGATCCTCGCCGACTTCGCAGCCAACGACGCCGTGCGCCGCGCGTGCAGCAGCGCGGAGGGGCTGATCGGCACGAAGAAGATGCAGGCGATGCTGGCGGAAGCCGGACCAACGCTGACGTCGCTCGCCGCCCGTTTCCGCGTCACTGCCGAGACGCTGGAACGGCGCACGGCGGAGATGATGAGCTTCTGCGCATACCTGGCCGGCGCGGCGCAGCGGGCGGGCAAGGCGGCGAAGGTCGACTTCTTCTTCATGCACTGCGTCACCAGCTCCATCTTCGTCGCCGTGCTGGCGGGGCAGCCGTGGATAGACGAGGCGAGTCGGGTCAGGCTGGTCGAGTGGAAGGGCAGGCTGGATCTGGTGTGGTACGCCGTGTGCGGGTTGCCGGAGTTGAGTGTTGAGAGGGTGGTGGGGTACGAAGGGGGGCCGAGCCGGGGGATGGGTTGGAGTGAGTTGTTTCGGGTTGTGAATGAGCAGCATGATGATGGGCATGTGGCTAAGTTTGTGCGCGCGCTGAAGCATGGGGAGGAGGTGGCGAGGCCGTTTGAGCAGCGGGAGGGCGCTGGGGCGTTCCCGGTGAGGGGGGATATGTGGTTGAAGATTGCGAGGATGGCGTATGACACGACGTTGGACCTTCCGGCGCCGGCGAAGTGGGTGGTCATGGCCGGTATGGAAAAGGCTTGGGCCCAGGTTCCGAAGCTGGAATAAAGTTGCCCTTTGATCTTGACTGGAGGAAATCCTGCTCTACTACACTGACAGTTCGAATATAAATCTTGCTCACGCATAAGGCAGATGGCTCATCTCGTTGAACTACATGGTTTTGACAATGGCTTCCGTGCACTACAGAATTATAGGACCATTTCCTACGAGTTCATTATCATTCTAGATGCATCTACAACAATAAAGTTCCGCTATACTTTCTCTGAACCGCGTTCTCGACTTCAGACCTAATGATCTTGTGAGTAGCGTTGACTGTAAACTCGCTAAGCCCGACGTCCTCCAGAGTACACAAGCCGCCAAGAGCATAGTCATTGCCAAATGTGCGCAATAGATGGTTCTTTATCTCTTCTTCTGTTTTGCCGTTGAGACTGCTGAGCACAGCAAAAGGTATCTGGCCCAGTAGCGGATGGGACATAGCAATCACGGATGTCTTGAAAGCAGATTCTCACGTTAGCAATACTGAATGACAGGACCAGAATTTAGAGTATCACTAACCTGTGCACCTGTAAACTGCTCAACCGAGCTCTCTAGCGCGGCAGGCATGATGGCGATGCCGTTGCTTTGGATCATATCCTTCTTCCGCCCGAGGATGAACACCAAGCCACCGTCATCCATGAGAGCAACATCACCGGTGTTGAACCAACGACCTCGGTCATCCTCGTAGAACGAAGACTCAGACACCCCACCCAGATAGTGCCGGATGATACTGCTGCAGTGCAGATGAAGCTCGCCCGGCCGACCTCTCCTCGCCACGCACTTCCTCTCCGCGTCCCAGACCCGCACGACTGCTCCACGCGCAGCGACGCCCACCGGGCATATCTCCCCGAAATACGGTATCTTGGACACCGGCGTCCCGAAGAACGGCCACGTAAAGCACGCTCCTCCCTCAGTCATCCCGTGATTGACGCATACGTCGGCCTTGGGAAACAGCGCGGCGCACTTCGTCAGAATATCTTTCGTGACCGCGTCTCCACCCACCTGCACCGTCCGGACGGAGGACGTCATCTCTAATGCGTGAGCACTGAGAAGTCGCGCCAGCGCGTGCACCATAGCCGGTGTGAGCACGACGAAAGTGACCCCGTGCTCGCGAATCGCATCGACCATATCGTCGGCTGCGAAGCCACGGCCCGTCATGACCACCGCACCACCCTCCCGCCACGTCTGCAGTGTCTGTGCCGGGGCGATGCCCCGGGAATTGTGTGCCTGCTGCAGCGCGGCCGCGCAGTTGTCTTTGTTGATCAACCAAGATTGTGAGTGCAGCACGTGCGTCATGCCGCCGACGCGCAAGGGGCAGCCTTTCGACCGGCCTGATGTCCCCGACGTGAACATGATGGAGTGGATGCGGCCGGGGTCGTCGTTTCTGGCTGCGTCGAGAAGTTCGTGCTCGTCGGGTGGGCTGCTGGTGGCATCGGCGGCAAGGTCGGTGAGGGACGTCCATTTACCGCCCTTGGGATGTCCGGTCAGGGATATGCGGAGGGCGCGATCGTTGCCGAGTGAGGCGAGGAGAGTGCCCATGCTCTTGGCTCCAGCTGCGTCTGGGACGACGACGATTGATGGCCTGACTGATGCCATGATGTCGCGCAGCTCGGCGGGGTCGGACGACGCCGCCAGGGTTGATGGGTCGAGGCAGACAAATGTGAGGCGCATGATGATGCATGCCCATAGGAGCAGACAGTATTCGCCGCCGTTCGGAATCAACATCAGCATGGTGGTGTTTGGCTGGACGCCATGAGCCGCGAGGCCAGCGGCGAGCTTCAGTGATGTGCGGTGTAGCTCATTGTAGGTTAACACCAGACACTCATGCTGGCGCCCGCCTTCTTGCTGTGTGAGTTCGCCATCCGCTGGTATCAGGCTGGAGAGACTGTCTGGAGTTTGGTGCATGCAAATGACGGCCGGTTGGTGTGGGTTCTTTCGCAGGCCTTGCTCGATATGGAGGAAGACGGAGGTTTGGTTGGCCAGAGCCCCTCCGTCTACTTCAGCCAAACTTTCATCTTTGGGTTTGCCATATTCTTTTTGCTTGATCATCCCAAATACAAAGGCGACAAGAAGGGAGGGAAGTCCGTAAAACAGAAGTGACAAGATCGACAGGGCGGAAGGCATGGTTGCTGCACAGTGATGGATGGTACATCCGCTCTGTGGAGGACAGAGCACAAATATTCTCTTATTTACATTCAGGGTGATGCCGAAATTGGCACGTCGTCCCCGATATATAGTAACAAGATGACGCATTTCTTGCAAATTTTTCTTCGCCAGTTGAAATTCACAGGCGCAATAGCTGTAAATATTGCTCTAAAGTGTCCGGATCTCGAAATCTTCTTAGTTACAGATATCGGAGTCATTCAAAAAAATTTAAAGCTACTTTTTCAGTTGTAGTAGACACCGCGATAAAGTTTGACCAAGAGGGTCAAACCATGCCCGAAAGCTGACCAATCACGAATGACAAGCGTGTAGCTCCAATTTTTCATTAATTCTTTTTCCCATGCAACTGTCCCTCTATTCACATGAGCTGAGGGAGTACGGGAACAAGGGCGAGTAACGGGTTGAGCGGAATATGCGATTTCGGGGCTCGGACCATTTTTTCTTTTGTTCGGTGGATATCGGTGACGTCGGGCCTGAGATTCGGATTCCGAGGAGGGAGTCAGAGTAAGCGAAAAGTCGGGAAATGGTGCTGCTGCGCCACGCCACATCGGAGTTCAGGCTGACTTTGCTTGCACAATACACGAGGACTGAGGTGGGGGCTGAACGCAGAAAACCGATGTCTTCCGGATTTGGCAGGTAGATAGTTTGAGCTAACCACATTCTGCATCTTTGCTGGGCCACAGGTGCCAGTTGCATCAGCTCACAACAGTTGCATGTTCTTGCTTTCCTAACCCGGACAAGTATAATTTGAGAACGCTCTTCGCTAGTTACAGGCAAATTTGTTTGTCTTGACAAATGCCGTTGAACCGCAACCTGCTTGCATCAAAACACAAGCTTCTCGAAAATTCCCATTGAACCCAGTATAGCTCCTGCGAGCGGAAGCAAAGACCGCACAAGATGCATGCAGCTCCATTTGACCACAAGGGCACGTGCCTCCTCCCAGCTTGCTACCGGTGCCGTCCTGCTCTCCGCCTCCAAACGAAACAAAGTGTTGTTCGTCGGCACCATGACGATCCAAGTGAACGGCAGGATGCTCACCGTCGTCAGGCCAGCGGCAGCAAACACACCCCACGGTTTCTTGGCGGTGCGTTTGCTAAGGGCCGTGTATCCGTAAAGTGCGAAAGTGGCGACGGCCATCGTAGGTAGCGCTTGATGGCCGTAGTGGTACATGCGGGCCCATTGATGGAACAGCTGGGATGGTTCGGTTGTCGTGTCAAGGAGTACTGGAACCGCCATCAAGGAAAGGCCCATCATGGCGCCTGGGGAAGTTGCGATGGTTAGCGCGTGTCTGACTTCCGTACAAGTTGCTACTGACCAGACAAGAGAGAGCCGGTAATGACGGCAGTGGCTTCATAGCCTGTTGTGGACCGAGATTTGGGAGCCATGACTGCGACGAAATATGTTTGCTAGTCTCGAAAGGATGTATGGAAGAACGAACGCGATACAGATATCTTATGAGATAAAATGGAAGCAAGTACTCAATTCGGGATACCTGCAAATGCCTGATTGACATTGGTCTCAGCTCCGGTCACGCCGTAATTGGTAGAAGATGCGAACCGGATATCCATGAGCTCGCTACAGGTTCGCTCTCCGTTGTTTCGCATCCCCGACGTTGCGTTCCGCTGACTGGCATTTTTCTCATTGGCTCACACACTTATCTTCTCGCTTTCGGTAAAGGCTATGGCGGAACGAGAAAGTCTCGAGAGCTTGTTGATACCAAAATATTGTAAGTAAAAAAATAGCAATACAGGAAAGCATCCGTGACCCTCGACGAAATTTCATTGGGACATGTGTGTTCTTGATAGCTTGAACGAGGGGTCGTAGAGTCTACTGAGTAATTTGAGAGCTACCTTCGATGTTTCCCGAACCCTCTGAGATGTACCAGCCAACAAGGTACAATCATCCCTGAATTCCATTGACTACTGTTCCATCGTCTATGAACTGCTCGATCCATCCAATGGTCATCCTACCACAAGGTGGTCAGTAAAGCCTCATTTCACCGCTTGGTTTGGTTCGATCTACGATGTTCAGATACCACAGCCAAGTCCTCAGTCTGAACGCAATGATCCAATAGAAAAATACTCACATGCTTCTCTTCGTGTCCGCAAACTTCTCATGGTCGCCCACCAAATGTTCCTTATACCAAGGGTCTTCTTTCATCCTCTTGTAGTCCTCCAGGTTTCTGAAAAGCACCTGACTGAAGCAATCGAAGTCGGCAACGTTGGCCATCTGCGAATCAAAAAGTTGGCCCATCAGGGCACGGGTCGAGCTTGTGTTGTGTATCTTGCATTTCCCAATCAATCAGCCCACACACATCAAATACTCAAGGCAATAAGCTTGCAGCGAGGACGACTAAATTTCTCTTTCTCATTCCGAAATTCCGGTGTACGGAGAGTGCAGAGTTTACAGCAAGTAAGTTAATTGCCGCTTATTGGGGACTCGTACCTGTGTCCAACGTATGACTCCATACTTGACCATAAGATCCTGTGTCATGGGCGCTGAGATCTTCGTCATGTGGTGTCTGTAGTCCTCTTCGCTCATACCAGGCTTTCGGTAACCGCAGATGGTAAGGCAAAGAATTTTGCCGTCTGCTGGGCCATTCAGTTCAGGCGGTTCGGACATGGTTGAGGAAACTGCCATGGTTGCTGCGGCTTCGATAACCTGGTAGCGATGTGAAAATGAAAACCCAGTAGGTCATTCAAAGCTGGGCGGGTATGATATGTGATGTCGACTGAATGTTCCGGCACTAAACGAGCGAAGGATGAAGCCAATCCTATCTCCGGTTCGGAAGGTTACACCAGCACAGTCCCGACAGCGAACATCGGACGCCGGGTTCTATTCTATTCCGATCAAATCGGGATCAACTGTTTGACTATTCTGTAAGCCCGTGCAGAGATACTTGGGAGATATTGACGAAAGTGCCATGGCGTCTTGCAGCCGAACAACGGGTGCCCACCATTCAAGTGCACTGCGATAGTCATCCTAGATATTTCAACGAAAACTGGTTCTACAAGTGAAATCAAGTGGGTTTAACTAGGACTATTGAAGTGAGAAAAAGAGGGCATGTACTCAACTCTTGTAAATCTAAACACAGTCACGGGAATTCACCCTGAACATGTAGCATCTATTCTCATGACATTGCGTCTTTGCATATTCTATGGCGTAAATACGGAAAACGTGAAACGAAATGAACAAACAATGAAACCAAACGCAAAATCCTCCGTCCTCTCAATAAAAAAGAAAAATCTCAATTTCACCACCGTCCCACGCCATCCATCCCTCAATTGTAATACTCCACCAACCAACTCCTCAAATCCCCCAGCGTCGGGTACTCGAGGAACAAGCTCCCGCTGACCGTCACACCCAGCTCCTCGCGGAACTTCTCGGCGATGACCAGGCTCATCAGGCTGTCGACGCCCAGGTTCGCGAAGCTGGCGTCATCGGTCAGCTCCGTTACCTCCAGCCCCGCCTCGCGCGCGATCAACACCGTCGCCTTCGAAGCGATGCTGTCAGAGGCAGCAGCCTCGACAGGAGTAGCAGGAGTAGCAACGCTGGCCGCCGCTGCAGCCTTCGCGGGTACTGGGCCCGGGTTCGCGGCCGGGGCGATGGTCGGGTACTCGTGCACGACGACCGCTGGCTTCGTGGTCGCCGGCAGCGGAGGAGGGGCAGCAACATACGACTGCGCAGGCGCCGCCGCCGCATCGTCGGGCGCGGAGAAGAAGCGGTTGAGCAGGATGCGCGGGTAGCGGCGGAACTTGATGCCACCAACCATGCCGACAACGACGCCGTCCTGCAAGACGTACACGTCACCGAGGAAGACGCTCGGGTCGTCGGCCGTCGGGATCATCTTGACGTACGAGCGATACCGGGCACCTGCTTCAAGCGGGCGGGCGAAGCGCATCGATTGCCATCCCGGCGTGACGCAGTAGTTCGCCTTCGTATCGATCGCGTCGGACACGTTCATCACAAACCCAGCGAGATGCGCGACGCTGTCGATGAAGTACGGCGGCACGGTCCAGCTCCCGCCTTTCTCGGTGGTCAGCGTGACGTCGGCGTAGGCCTCGAGGCCGTGCAGCACGACCGACTGCATGCCGCGGTACTTGGGCGCGTAGTCGACGAGATTGGTGCCGAAGAGCAGGTACGCCATGTTGTGCGAGAAGCGGTTCGCGACGCCGGTTTTGGTTAATTGTTCAAGCGCGTCGATGCGGCCTTGGACGAGGTGCGCGGCAGGGATCCAGGACGTGAGCCAGGTGGAGGCGTCGCCGTAGTGGATGGTCGCGCTGGCGAAGGGGTCGGAGACGGTGCTGCCGTCGGGGTGGACGTGCTGCCATTTGAGGGAGACGAGGCCCGAGGTGATGTCGTCGGTTGAGGCCGAGACCTGGATGACTTGGGGTGTCTTGGTGTTCTTCTGCGCGACGAGGCCTTGGAGGACTTCGAGGTTGGCGATGTTCATGCTGACCTCCTTGGCTGCGGGGTAGAACTTCTTGTAGAGGTATTCTCCGAGGGTGTAAGAGATGTCGGCGTGGATAGACTATGCAGCCCCGTCAGTATCGTCGCGAACAGCCATCACTTTAGCGAAACTTACAGATGTTACCACACCACACCCGTTCATCCTGTGGCCGTTGGCGGCAGCCAAGAAGTCTGGCTGCATCAGGTCCGAGCGCATCGTCACTCTTCCTGCCGATCCAGTGAATACTTCCTCGACGATTTGCTGCACGGTCGAGGTCCTGAGGCTTGAATCCAAGACCGGGGCCACCTTGGATCCTTTTTCAGCATCGTGGAAAGTGTTGCCCTTGGTGAGAGCCCAGTCTCCATTGTACATGAGCCAGTAGTTCTTGTCGTTCCAGGCATACGTGGGCAGGTCGAGGAGCCGAAGTCCCTTTTCGAAAGGACGGTGAAATTCGCTCCAGTCGATGGGCACGCCGGCAGGGTGCAGGGTGCTGAGGCTTTGAGCCATCGTATCCCAGTTTCCTTCGTCTCTGCGGAATGAAGGAACGGCGGCGTGGACGGATGGAAGCGTGGCTTTGACGAAGCCCATGCAGACAGGATGGGGACCAATTTCGACCCAGACCGTGTCTTCGTCCACAGTGGAGATGTTCTGTGCCATCTCCAACGCGCCGAGGAAGTTGACTGTCTCCCGTGTGGCCCTCCGTACGTAGTTGGCGTTGATAGTCTTCTCGTCGAAAACGACCTTGCTCAACAACGGCGAGACGACGGGCAGATTCGGAGCCTGGAATAGGACGCTGCTCTTCGCAAGCTCCTCGAACTCGTCGAGAATTGGGTCCGTCTGCATCGAGTGGAAGGCGAATGCCACGTCGAGGCTGTAGCACTTGTGCCCGGCCGATTGGAGCGGCTGGGTGATGGCCTCTATCTGCTCCTTGGATCCGCTCAGCACTGTTTCCTTCGGCCCGTTGATGCACGCGACTTCGTACGTGAGCCCGGCAGCACTCTTCTCAATGTCGGCAAGCGAGGCACGCACAGCCAGCATCTTGTGGCTGCCGACCTGGCACTTCTCCTCGAGCAGCTGGGCTCTGCGGCCGACGAGGAACAGCGCATCCGCAGCAGAGAGCACGCCAGCTACATGCAGTGCGGCATACTCGCCCAGACTGTGCCCGACCACAACGCTTGGCTTCACACCCAAAGACGCCCAGTACTTGGCAAGGGCGATCTCAACGGAAACGAGCGCAAGCTGGGTGACGGTAGGAGAGTGTGCGTGGTCCTTGGTGTGGCTCCCATCAACAGCCGGCACGAAAGATGGGAAGCCTTGGCTCTGTGCCAAAGCGTCCAGATGGAGGATCTGGGATCTGAAATACGGCGAGGAATGGAACAGCTCGAGGTTCATCGACTTGTGAGACGATCCCTGCCCAGTGAAGGCGAAGGCGATTTGAGGCGGGCCAGTGGTTGGAACAGGTTTGTGCGTATCGACCGTTGCAAGATGGGATGTGAGTTTCTTCTTCGCCTGCGCAACATCAGACGCCGCGATTGCCACACGGTGGTTGTGGTGGTATCGTCGGGCTGTTGTTGAGTATGAGAGATTCGCCAACGAAACATCCGGATTAGCGTCAAGATACGCAACGAGGCGTTCCAGGTTGCCTCGAAGAGACGCTTTACTCTTTGCCGATACGGCAATCACGTGGGTCGTGCGAGGGTCAGCAGGACCATCAGCCTTGGGTACAGGTGGTTCCTCAATAGCGACAGTTGTATTGCCGCCCGCAGCACTGAAGTTGTTCACAACAGCAATGCGTCTCCTCCCCTCTACGCGAGGCCAGGCCTGCTTTTCGTAAGGAATGCGGAGGTTCCTTGCATCCAAGTCCTTGGGGAATCCGGGATTGAGGCTGTTCTTGATTCCGACATGTGGCGGGATCGCGTTCTTCTGGTACATGAGCAGCACCTTCAGGAGAGCCGTCACTCCAGCCACAGCCTCACCATGGCCGACGTTTGACTTGACGGCTCCGATATATAGCGGCTGTGTAGAGTTGCGGCGCCTCGTTGTCGGAGCAAAAACATCAGTGATGGACTTGATCTCAACCGTATCGCCGGCTTGCGTGCCGGTGCCGTGCATTTCCACAAAGCTGACGTCCAGCGGGTCGACACCTGCTGAACTCATCACTTGCTTGTAGAGGTATGACTGTGCGCCGGCATGAGGATGGGTGATGGAGACGGCTTCGGCTGAGTGGTTAGTAGCAGCCCCGAGGATGACGCCGAGGATGTTGTCATTGTCCGCTTCCGCGTCTTCGAGACGCTTCATGACGATAGAACCGACACCATCGGCACGGCAGTATCCATCAGCCTCGCTATCCCACGTCTTGCACGCATTGGGCGTCTTTGAGAGGAAATGTCCCTTGCTGAGCCCAGCAAAGGCGTCGGAGTTGGTGAGAATGTTCATGCCGCCAGCCACTACCATGTCCGTGTCGCCGTTCCAGAGCGACGTGCAGGCGGCCTATATATCAGTTCTATTAGTAAATCTCCCCTGTTATCGTTTACTGAGGTACTGTACCTGAATTGTTGCCAAGCTGGAAGAGCACGCCGTGTCGCAGCTGAAACTCGGACCCGAGAATTTGAAGAAGTAGTTGATGCGCCCTGGGCCAAAAGCACGACATCCGCCCGGAATAAAGTATGTGCCGATCTCCTGGGCTGTGTTGACCTCACGGTAGTCATCGCTTGCCTGTCCGTAGAATGTTCCGATGCGGTGCAGGTTTGTGGCCGGCGTACGGTTTGCGACATAGCCTGCCCGCTCCAGGGCCTCGTACGCAGTGACCAACGCCAGACGCTGCATTGGGTCCGTCTGCTCTGCTTCGCGGGGAGACATGTTGAAAAATGGGGCGTCGAACAACCCGGGCTCATCAATGAAACAGCCGTACGGAGTAAGACTGGTGTTCATCCTCTTTCCAGTGGGATCGTGGTGCGATTCGACGTCGAACCTGTCCGCAGGAATTTTCCGATGCACATCCAGACCCTGGTCCAAGAGCTCCCAGAACTTCTCAGTGTCTGTTGCTCCGCCAGGCAGCCGGCAAGACATTCCGACGATTGCGATCTTGGACTGGGCTGTTCCTCTCGGCGTCCCTTCTCCCGGGAAGCTCTTTTTGACCCATGGAATCAGTTCTTCCGTGACTGCCTCGAAGGGGTCGAGGTTGGACTTGAGCGATGCCAGCAGGTCATGGACCGGGAGTGAGTTACGGAAGACGAGCACCTGGCAGCTGGAAGCTGCGATGCTGTTGGCCTGGTCAACTACTCCCTGGATAACGTTGTCCCATTGGATTTGCTGAGTGAGGATCTCCCAGATGATCTGCTCAAACAGATCTTTAGCTGTCACTGCCGTGTATTGACTCCCTGTCGACGTTGAGAACACGGGAAGTGCCGGGGAATATTTCGCATCCAGCTTGTCGAGCGAGCTCACGTCAATGACCTCATGCACATGCTGGCGGTTGTAGATATGCTTCGCATGACACAGACCCCCGAAAACGGGCAAGGTGACGACCTTGTGACCGCGGAAGAACTCCGACGTACGGAAGAGATGCTTCAACCTCGATGGCGGCCCACTCACAGTCACTGAAGTCTGATTCAGAGCGCTGATGAAGATCTTACTGGGCTCAGGGATATTCTGTTACACTCGTCAGTCATAGGAACAGCTTCGGTGGTCTGACACCCGGAGCACACTAACCTCTCGAGCTTGGACTGCGTCAAGTTCTGCCTGAACATCCTCCGCCTTGACTCCAGGAACCACCGAAGCCCATGCGTCCAGCGAGCCAGACAAGTCACGGGGTTCGAGATTTTGTGACACCTCATGAACGACGACGCCGAGCCGGAAGGCAACACGCACAACCTCGGCACCCACAAGAGGCAGCTCGGCCAGATTGTGTACTAGCGAGATGGCAGTGGTGGCCAGAAGTCCTATGCCTAGGCCAGCAAGGTACGTGTGCCCAGAGTGAAGATCGAATTCGTTTGGAGAATTCTCGTAGTGCCTTCGCAAGTGTAAGCCATAGATATCCAAGAAAGATGACGGATCATGACATACCTGATTGTCGTCGCGAGCTCCACAACACAGAGTAGAACACCGTCGATAGATCCGCAAAGAGGGCCTTTTCGAAGCTCGGGATGGTCGGCAAGGTCCAGAACGGTTGAGAATGGGGGAATCAGCTCTCTGAGCGAGGTTGGCAGCTCCCGTACTTCATCTCTGATGACGGAAGTGACTTCATCGATGAATCTTGCCAAGATCGGATGCCGTTTGTCTTTGCTGAGATTGTACACCCGGCGAAGGAGATCTTGTAGGTCATCGTGCGGGAATTCGTTGCTGAAATAGACCAGTCTCATTTCTTGAGACTCATCTTGAGAGTCGGAAGGAGGTGTATAGATCGGCATCTTCGTGGCTATTATAGTGTTGGAATCAAGATAGCCAAGGTTGGCCAATAGAACGAAAGCTTTACCAAACCCTTCTTCGAGCTCCGCCGCTATCAACCGCACACAAAACTTTGGCAACGTTTCGGAAACAGCCTATATATACGTTTCTTATTATGCCTTCAAGTAATATTTGCTGCCTAAGGTGTGCTACTTGTGAATGGAGTGGATCAAGGTCGGGAATCCTAACGCCACTCGCTATCGGCAGACGTCGTGTTCGGCGAGCGGGCTTTCCGTGGCGTTGTATAGGAGTCCGAATTTCCAGGCAGCGGTTCGGGAATCTCAGAAACAAATGCCGAGAGGCTGTGTAGCGTGTCTGCAATATATCATAATCATCCGGACCCCCAGGCCCTCTTCGTAGGGCCACTTTCTGAGCCTTCCGGAGTGTTCCGCAATGAGCAAAGGAGGGTACCAACAGATCAACAAGGCACTCAATGCGTGTGCCTTCGAGGACTATCTCGAGACACAGCTGAAGAGGCTTCCAAAGCTTGAGGATGTAGAGCAACTCAGCCCGCGTGTGCTGCGTGTGCTCGGGCAAAATGCGGGAAAGGTAAAAGAGGCCCTTCTTTTGCATGAACTCCGTTAATGGTATTGCAAAGTTCACGCTTCAAGGAACAAACACCTACATTGTCGGTACCGGGGACTACAGGCTCATCATCGACACCGGACAAGGGATCCCCGAGTGGGCCGATCTGCTGTCTTCCACCCTGAGTGCCTCGTCCATCTCGCTATCCCACGTGTTCCTTACCCACTGGCACGGCGACCATACCGGTGGGGTACCGGATCTTCTTCGACTTTATCCTCACCTTTCCACGGGAATATACAAGAACTCGCCTGCGAAGACTCAGCAGCCCATCGCCGATGGTCAGATATTTCACGTCGAGGGCGCCACCATCAGGGCTGTTCACAGCCCAGGCCACTCGCACGACCATATGTGCTTTATCCTTGAGGAAGAGAACGCCATGTTCACTGGAGACAACATATTGGGCCATGGTACCAGTGCAGTGGAAGAGCTCGGCATCTACATGTCATCCCTACGCGCGATGCAGTCGCACAATTGCACCACAGGCTATCCAGCTCACGGCGACGTGATTCATGACCTGCCTGCGAAGATTTCGGCCGAGCTGGCACAGAAGACTCGGCGCGAGAAGCAGGTCCTGCAGACGCTGGAGAAGTTCAAAGCGGATAACAAGGGCAGGGGACGCGCCAAGGCAAGCAGTATGACGGTCAAAGATCTTGTTACGCTGATGCATGGCAATGAGTTGGACGAAGAAGTGAGGAAGCTTGCTTTGGAGCCATTCATTGAAGAAGTGTTGCGAAAGCTGGCGGGAGACGGCAGAGTTGCATTTGAGCTGAGAGGTGGAGAGAAGAAATGGTTTCAAGTATAAGTGTTTGAAATCAATTTCATCCGTCGCCGCAACCCCTATTCTTTTTTCCCCCATGGCCAGCCCATTCTATAGATTTGCGTATATTAGATTACAATTCAAGGCGTCTATCTACATCTGACTGTCGTATAGTTTAACTTGATTGTGCTGGAAGACTGAAGAGAAACATTATTTAGGGCTGAACCGGGTACTTTCATGAGATTGTTTAACATGAATGCACTCGTCATACGAAAGCTTACGTTGGCACTTTCGCGAACTGAAACCGACGTAATAGTGGTAAGCTAGTTGTGATTGCCGCCGTTGATGCTGTGTAAGGAAATTACTGGTTATTCGGAGTCCGATGTCACACAGATGCATCAATAGTGCTTACCGAAAGAGCCTCATCACTACCACATAATTCTCACCTCAGATACAACCTCAGTCCCGGATCCCGATCCTCGGGCACCGACGTGGTGAAAGGGAAGCATTCTCGGCGCCGGCATTTGCTCATCGGAGAGGCCGACTTCACACCCCACAACCCAAGTTACGTATTTCTCGATACCGGGCTTATGTAATTCAATCATTTTAGATTCGTATTTGGTATCTAATAGTTTGATGCTACAACTACATACGTTTAGGCATGATTTGTTTTCACGCCGGAAAGGATATAAGCGGTGATCTGAAAACTGGAGTCAACACCATAAAAGTCCCCAAATATTGGATAGTCACTGTGCCTAATTTGCTTTGAACAACGTTTTTATGAACTTGTTAGTTGACAAAGCAAGTCCCTAGACATTCGCGTGGAGTGTCACTGAAGTATTCATAGATAGGAATGAGGAGAATGTAGTTTATGCGTAACACTAGTATTTGCATGCATATGGACTATGTTCAAGTGGAAACTCCGGGAGTCCCACTTCAAATGTAATTCTAAGCAGCGCCGCCATCAACGCCAATCACCTTTCCATTAACCCATTCACCCTCCTTGCTGGCCAGGAAAACCACAACGCGGGCAACGTCAGTCGGGTATCCGTTGCGAATGAGGGGCGATGCATGAGCAGCCATCTGTTTCAGTAAGCATATGCTAGACCATTCCAAGAAGCGTCTCATTACTCACATCCTTCAGCTTCTCATCAGAAAAGCCGTCGCTATTCGGAATGTAGTGCTTCGCAACTGCGTAGAACATATCTGTCACAGTGCCTCCGGGCGCTACGGCGTTGACAGTGATTTTCTTCTTTCCGCAGTCCAGGGCCAGGATCCGCACGAAAGAGTCAATGGCACCCTTCGATCCCGAATACACAGCATGCTTCGGAACGGCATAATCTCTGGCGGTGTTGGAGCTCATAAGGATGATGCGTCCACCCTCGCTGAGATTCTTGTATGCTTCACGAGCAACGAAGAACTGTCCACGCGTGTTGATCGTAAAGACACGGTCAAACTCTTCCTGTAGGGCCGGCGTTAATTGCTGTTGCCCCATTTCCACTGTTACAACGTACCTCGGTGACATCTTCGAGATGACCAAACGACACAACGCCAGCGTTCGAGCAGACAATGTCGAGGTGGCCGTAGTGTTGGACGGCCTCCTGGAAAAGCCGCACGGTCTGCTTGACCTGGCTCACGTCGGCCTGGATGGCAACGGCGTCGGAGCCGAAACTCTTGATCTCCTCCACCACCTTTTCCGCCGGGCCCCTCGATTTGGCGTAGTTGACTACAACCTTTGCGCCGGCTCTACCAAGCTCCGTCGCCATAGCCGCGCCAATGCCACGACCGGAGCCGGTGACAAGTGCGACCTTCCCATCAAGGCGGAATGGCATGTACGGGGTATTCTCAACAGAGCCCATGGTGGTAACAGAAGGAGATATACTGAGTAGGCTGTTGGGAGAGGTAAATGACAAGAACAATACTTTGAGAAGTGGTTGGGTATCAAAGGTTTATCTATTCCGCCGCAGCTGCGGATCTCGGTGCGAAAATAATGAGCTACAGAAGCCAGAAGCCCTAAAATAAGCTGATAACCGAATATTGCATATCAATCTTGGTGTTCAGTTCACCGGCGACGTACATGATCGAAATGTTTGCAAGGGAAGGCGCGATGCCGCATTCCGAATAACCGGACCCCGATCGGCCCCCAAGCATCCACGCCGAAGTCGGGAGCCAATGCCCCGAACGCAGCTCCTGCCCGAAGAACATGGCACTCCCGAATTAGAGCAGTACACGCAGTATATAAATTTATCCGAGGGTTGTACGCACCATTCCGCTGTTTCGCCGGCCCTGCTTTTCTTCTCCGAGACCAACTCTTTCTGTGTGGTAGCATACCAAAGCATTATTATGGCTGATGTTCCTTCCTACGAAGGTATATGATGATTTTGAAAATGCTCTAGTGCCCTGTTAGGCTGACAGGCGAGTAGATGTGGCTGGTTGCTCAGCTGCTTTGTTTGAATGGGCAGAGAGCTATGACACCAAGGTAACTGTCAGCTGTCTCAATAGAACCTTCCAAAAGCTGACATGGGGGCCAGGACTGGGACCGTCTCCGCAACTGCGTAGCACCGACTCTGAGGGCAAGTATCCGGCCCACCTCTCGTTCGGTGCGTTGTTAACATCATCCAGGTCGATTACCGCTCTTTCCTCGACAAGATATGGGAAGACATGCCAGCCGATCAGTTCATCGCAATGGCTTCCGATCCAAAGTTCCTCGGGAATCCTCTGCTGAAGACGCAGCATTTCATCGGCGCGTCCAGATGGCAGCAGGTTTCCGAGACGGAGATCACCGGCCGCCACCAGGTCCGCGTGCCGCATCAGAAGTACACCGACGAGTCGCGCAAGACGGTTGCGGTCAAGGGCCACTCTCACGGCGGGGCGACCATGTGGTACAGGAAGGTAGATGGCGTCTGGAAGTTTGCCGGTCTGTGTCCGGATATCAGGTGGTTTGAGTATGATTATGACCAGGTCTTCGCGGATACCAAGGTTCACTTTAACGAAGCGGATGGCGTGCAGGATACCCAACACCACTAGAGTAATAAGAACAGCTAGGCCGGCAATCTTTTTCAAGAAGGCCCATATTGTCAATGCTGCTTCTCAAAGTATTTTTGTGACACTAATGGAATCGTCGTCATGCCTTCTTTCTACAATAATGCCTTCAAAGCGAAATACAACTGCAAAGCGTAGTAAGCACAAGTCTGTGTCACAGAAACTAGTGGCAGAAGTCCCGAAAGAGATACATGAATTTCTTCTTTCCTCCACCTAAGTCTACTCAAGTTGAGATCCGAGTATTCCGGTCTAACTTTTCCCCCAAGCCCTATTCCCTGTCCGGATAAGCATCCTTCCTCACGCTGACCCACTCATTACCTGGCATTCTGGTGTATATCTCGAGCTCAAGCGGCTTTTTGTACATCGGCTTCGTGATCTCGAAATACTCCTTGTAATATTCCTTTTTCTCTTGGACCTGTAAATGCACACATTAGTACGCGTTCTGCTCTGACGATCTATTTCTCGGACTGTTGAGCTGCTCCAACGGCGGCCGAGACGATGAAACATCAAACTTTCAGGTCCGACTACTCACCGTCCTCATATACTCGACGCTCGCATCCCAGTTCTCCACCAGCTTGAAGACGCCCGGTGTTCGTGCATCCTGATATACCTCGAAGAAGGTGTTGAGGGGCTCTGCGGTGACAGCTTCGTAGGTGGGTTGTAGGGCTTTGAGGAATGCCTCAGTGTCAGAAGGATCGATAGTGATTTTAACGTGAACGGAAAGGGACGGGCCTGAGTTCGCCATGTTTTCAGAGATAATTTTGAAAGGTCGAAATTCAAAAATGCTATGGTAATGCAGGGGTTAAGTACAAGACACATCGGACTCCGAATCCTTCAGAAACCCCGAAACCCTCAAGCGTTCACGGCTTCCGCGTCTCTGAAGCGCGCAAAAACCTCAACTGGAGGTCTTGAAGCGCATCAAAATCCACAAGTGGATTGGGCTTGGACGTATCATGGGTGGTTGAAGTTATCGTCCGGACGAGAATGTCGAATTAAAAATCCCACATATACGTCCGGACGATAGCTTCAACCACCCATGATACGTCCGAGAAATCGATCCCGTGTACACGTCGGTAAATGCAGCCTCCGGAACATGTTGCTCAGGGTTACCGACTCCTTTGTCAAGGATTGGGATCAGCTTCGCGTGCGCGTAATCGATCTCCATTCCCGCGAAGATGAGGCTGACGCTTGACGCGCCAAACGCCGAAGCGCTCTGCAGGAGGTGTGAGACGTCCCAACTGGCGGTTGCTAGCTCGTGCAGGTCGGGTTCGGCCATAGCGAGGATGTCGCTTCCGAGTGCCTTGCGCGGCACAAGCACGGTGAAGCCGGGCGTGTTACCTAACGGCGTGAGGAAGGCGACGTGCGATGAGCTCTCCCAGACACGCCACTGTTCGAGCTCGCCGCGGGTGATCTTAGCAAAGATGCTGTTGGCTGCGTCGTCGTTTGCGCTGCCGAGGTAAGTGAAGTCCGTCATTGGAATGTTTCCGCCTGTAATGTAGCTCTGGAATTCGTCGAGTGTGGTGTTAGAAGATTTAGGGTCATTTTTAGATGAGATGTAGCCCGGATACGAAGTGTTGTACTCTTCATTGGGATCGGCTGTCGGCTTCCACTCGGCGGACAGGCCATGGAAGGGTATGAGGCGGACTTCATCGTCAGATGTGGTGACGAGGCCAACTCTGTGCACGTTCATAGCGGCCTTGACAACGGTGGTGGCCTGTTGAATGGATTGAAGAGCCTGCGCCATCTGCTTTTTGGAGTGGCCGCTGAGCCGACCGAGCTTGAGGCGTACGACCGTATCGCCCGGCGTCGATGGGGCGGACGACAGTGCTGCCTCGATCGTGTCATCTTCGAAGAACGGCAGCGGAACTTTGTTGGAGTTGTGTGGGCCCATGCTTTAGGAGAGATGAGGAGGCGATTGTGAGGAAAATCAGGCGTGCGTGTTGTTGAGAATGCGGAGGTGAAATCACACTAACGCAGCCTAAAGTGGAAACCACGGCGGCCACCGAACCCCACCAGGGATAGAAAGTTTTAACTCTACAATAGCCTAGCTACTTCTGATAATCACAGTAATCGTTATCATTCCACCTTACTGCTATAGAAATATGTTAAGCATGAGAGCTAAAAAAAAAATCGTATACTAGCTAATTAGCCACCATCGAAGACATTCTAAGTCAATGTACGAAATGTCTAGCTTCGAAGGTTCATGTGTTTGCCCACGACGCATAAACCCTTTCAGTTTTTTAGCAGCAGAATGGCTCTCGATGAGGAGTCAGGCCAGCCATACATCATTGCTAGAGGCGAACGCAAACATAGTTTTGGAATGCTCGCAGTCACATTCCATCTCAAATGCCGAAGATTATTTCCCTAATCGAAGAGGTCCGCGGTCTATCTCCTAGGCCGGCACGTCCACCAGCACGTCCACTGGCGCCACGTTCACTGCCACGTCCACTCGCACGAGATGGTGTTCGGGTTACGGGGTTTAATTGGTGCAAATCCTGATGAGTAAGAAATATCTTACTAATATCTCGATGAAGAATACGCAAGCCCAAGGCGCCGGCGGTAGGCGCGCCGGTGGATTGCACCGGCCGAGGATATAGCCGCATACCCGTAGTAATTTATGACTTGATTTTAGTTGCTTGGTATATCTGTGTATATCATTTTGGGGTAATTAGCAAACCCAACTTTCTTTTTGCGAAAAGTCCTAAACCTAACCATTACCGGCCAAACCCAACTCTTAGATCGAGTAGCTTAACCTTCTCTTTTAAAAAAAACCTTATAACAGATGTCTATAGGCTTAGCTATTACTATAGTAGTAAGGAAGTACTTAGATTCTAATTTCTTTAAAGTTCTACTACGGTAGAAGATGGTAGATTTTAGTAAAGAAGTTGGGTTTGGCCGACGATTGTTGGGTTTAGCCGGTGATAGTTGGGTTTGGTAATTACCTCCATTAACTTTCGCAAAGCTTATTGTGCATTAGATTTACTGGAGAATGCTGCAAACGTGCTTACATCGCATCAGTCAGCCCCACAGCTGGCGTATCCTGCCCAATCACAGAAAGCTTGAGGGGAAACCACGTGGTTCGGAATTCCAGTACGGAGTAGTCCTGAATTGAACACGTAATTGGCCTACCACACTCAGCAGAGAACCGCGTTATCGCTCCGCAGACTTGACAAGCCAAGCATACTTATCTTTCCCCGCATGCTTGTACTTTGAGTACGCCCTACGCTGCTACCATGTTGTGGTGGTTTAAAACCCCCTCCAACGGGCTCCAAAGGCATGCAACACAAATCATCCTTCCATCTACATCATCGTCATTTACCTAGGAGAAACTTAGTTCCCATTAAGGCTCTTTTTCCCATTCCTGAGTTGCCTTATTCTTTCCGTGGCGGTGAATAGAACCCCGCAATGGCCGCGACTTCAACCACGACGTCCAGCGCCGCCAACCTGCCGGATTCGAACAAGTCAAGCAACATTGAACTGCAGAGCTTCAACAACAATGAAAGCAAGCAGTGGTATCACACCTCTGATGCTGGCGAAGCTGGTGTTGGGCCATCGGAAAGCCATCGTCTGTCGATGATCGACCAATCGCACAGCGCCGATGAACCCAGCCTAACACCGTCCGAGTCGGTAGCGGAACGAAACGAGTCTCAATTACCGCCTATCGACAGTGGGAAAGATGCGTACATGTTTCTGGCAGCATGTTTCGCTCTTGACGCTTTGGTGTGGGGTAAGGGAAACAAACTCCGCAGCGGAGTTCGGCAGTGCTGACTTATTCCGATGCAGGGTTCGCCATGACGTTCGGTGTATTCCAGGACTATTACAGTACGCACGAGCCATTCATTGGTGAGAAGAACGTCGCAGTCATTGGAACCATGGCAATGGTATGGAAAGAGATCCCGCAGTTTTCTGTTTTGCTCATCAGCTAATTGCTGCCATGGCAGGGTATCATGTACCTGGATATGCCCATCGTTTTCGCTATACTGCAGTCATTCCCCCGCTTCAAGAGATACTCGTCGACGATTGGCCTCGTTGTCATGTGCTTGAGCCTTTCGCTGAGCAGCTTTTCCCGTACGACAATGCAGTTGATCCTCTCTCAGGGAATTGGCTACGCTCTTGGCGGCAGCTTCGCGTATTCGCCGACCATCCTGTACATGGATGAGTGGTTTGTAAAAAGGAAAGGTCTGGCTTTTGGCATCATGTGGGTAAGTAGCATGACCACATACCACTTCACCACCCCACACTAAACACACCTTCCAGGCCGGCGCCGGCCTCTCGGGTGTCATCCTCCCCATCACCATGCAATGGCTCCTCAACACCTACGGCTTCTCCACGACCCTCCGCATCTGGAGCGTCGCCTGCTTCATCCTCACCGCGCCCTTCACCTTCTACGTGAAGCCGCGCATCCCCCTCTCCCAAGCCCCCTACGTACGCACCTTCAACCTCCGCTTCCTGTACCAAGCACCCTTCACCCTCCTCCAAGCCGGCAACATCCTCGAATCCCTCGGCTTCTTCCTGCCAAACATCTACCTCCCCACCTACGCGCGCAGCGTCGTCGGCGCGACCTCCCTCCTCGCCTCGCTGACCATCGTGCTCTACAACGTCGCGTCCGTCTTCGGCTGCGTGCTGATGGGCTGCCTCGTCGACCGGCTGCCCGTCACGACGTGCATCCTGATCTCAACCGTCGGCGCGACGGTCGGCGTCTTCGTGCTGTGGGGCACCGCGCTCAACTTACCTCTGCTATACATCTTCTGCGTCGTCTACGGCCTGTTCGCGGGGAGCTTCACGTGCACTTGGTCGGGGGTCATGCGCGACGTCACGGTCAGGATGCGCGGCGCCGTCGATCCGGGCATGGTGTTTGCGTGCCTGGCGGCGGGGAGGGGGATTGGGAATGTTGTGTCAGGGCCGCTGAGCGAGGCGTTGATGGGGAAGGGTGCGGATTGGCACGCGGAATTGGCGTATGGTAGTGGGTTTGGCCCGCTGATCGTGTTTACCGGCGTGAGCGCGGCGCTGGGTGGGCTGAGCTGCGTGGGTCGTGTGGTGGTGCCGAACTGGCTTTAGCTCGGCACTGTCGGCGTGGGACTGGAAATTGTATCGCGTGAACGGAAAAGGGACAAACTTGACTTGGAATCAACGATTATGTAGACAGGCAAAAGTTGGGGGAGTTTGAGTTATGGTATGTTAACACTTGATGCTCGGGAGATAGATTGAAATTTTTCGGAAGTAGTTGACGGGAAATGCACCTTACGTTTAGGCTACTCTCGTGTTAGGGCTGAGTGGCTGAGATTACTTGATTGGGCAATTGCTGTAAGCAGCAATGTAGACGACTTACTAGCTCCGATACGAATACATCCTTTAATTCACACACAGAGTCTTGCACAAAAGGAGCACACCCTCCGGCGGTCTGCTTATCTTCGGCGGCCACCAACAAAACAGGACAGTAACGGTCAGCAGGTTTGCCACTCGCAGTACGGCCAGGCCGAGTTACATGAGTAGCCTGCATATGTAGTCGTCATACTAAGCATTAGCGGAAGGATGAGCTTTCAGACCGGGAGGAAGCGTCGCAGGGCGGCTGGGAAAGGCGACAGATGACTGGTCAGAGGGGGGTGAGTGAGTGGGATCGGAGATGATCTTGAATACAATATGGGACAAGGATCCGGACACCATCTTCCTGGAAGCAGCTGCAGGAACCGCTTGCAACGGAAGGCGGGCCCGGAAATAATACAGGGGGTATTGCAGCCAATAGCTAGCGTTAGTTTCTTTTTCTGTACATATTTTGAGTAGTTGAAGCTGTCGTCCCGACGATAGCTTCGACTGCTCGCGTAAGTCGAATGGTTCCTCGCAAATATTATAAAAAAAATCATCCATCGTGCGGAGCCGTAATCACCCCCTGTTCTAATGCCGTGCTATCCTTCGCGTTAGCCTTCGGCTGCAAGACCCCTCTGCACGATAGCTCAGCCCCCTAGTTCTATTTTTCTTTTCTTTTTCAGAAAAAGAAGAAAAGAAAACCAGATCGGCGGGAGCCTTCGGCTGCAAGATAGGGCTGAAGGTGTAACAGCGTTATCCAAAAGTGGATACGCGGAAGAAGATCCGAAACGGACATACTCTCCTATCGTGTCGTGGGCGATTTCCTTTTCCAGATTTACCCTCAACATCCGGTCCGTCTTTACATCTGAATTTTTGAATGTCTCCACTTCGTACGACAACACCTGCGCTGGCTGTCAGCAAAATGTGGAACGACGAATCACTTCATTTATCCCCGGCGGCTATAAGTCTCTTTCGCGATGCGAAGGATTCGATGGAACCACTTTTCCCAGTTTGGCCCCCAATACCAGGGTAAAGTGGACCCATTCAACACCCTGGATTGAGATTCTTGGCGTCAGCAGCATATTCTATCACTCAAGCTGCGTAAGCGATGTTGTTATCGGAAGATGGCCCGGTGGGAAATAAAAGCATAACGCGGAACTATCGAGTCGAAGTATCCAAGTCAGACTCCAGCGCACCATGGGCAAAGAAACTTTTTGCATCCGCCCTCTGGGCCATGAAAATGGTCCGGAAACAGAGGTCTTCCAGATGAGCGACTTCGACTACCTTGCTCCTCCCTTCTACACGATGCTGAGCCTCTGCTACAAACTGGAAGAACACCAAAACCGCGACACTGTTGTGCAGAATCTGAAAGAGGGTTTACAGATCACGGTTGATCAATACCGGATCGTTGCTGCAACCATACATACGGATCCTTCCACTGGGAAGCTGTCGGCTGTGAGGCAAAGAGATGGAGGGGTCAACTTCACCGTTAACGTGATGGACGAGGCGGATGATTTTCCGGACTTTGAGACACTGAACCAGGCGGATTTCACGTTTGAGAAGATGGACGTCAACAAACTATTCCCCGAGGAGATTTCCAAACGCATCGCCAGCATTTTCCAGGACACGTCAGATCCGCCAGCTATGGTTGCACAGGCCAATTTCATCCGCGGCGGACTCATTCTATGCCTTGCCTCTCACCACCGCATTTCTGATGGTCAGTTATTTGACTCTTCGAAATACTCTATTGAGCTAACGACGAGATACACAGGCACGGGAACCAATCACTTTGTCAATCATTGGGCCGCCAACTCGCGGGCTTTGACCACTGAGACGACACTTCCCGCCTTCAACACTTCACGCCTCGATCGTAGTCCGCTGTGTTTCCGTGGTCAGCAGGCATCTGAAAAGCGCATGGCTGAACTGAAGCAGCAAATTGGCTTTGTCCATCATGCAGGGGAAGGAGACAACCCACCGCCATCTACTGAGCCCATCTCTCTTATTACGCTGCACTATTCGAAGACCCAGCTGGCCTCCCTCAAAGCAGACGCGTCCCCCATTCAGCAGGACAACCACGGTCGAAGAGATTCAGCTCAGTCTGACTCCAAGAATCCCGAAAAGTCGAGTCCTACTGAAGATCTCCAGGCCAGTGGTCCAAACACAGATACTGACGTTGCAGTGCCATGGGTCTCCACGTACGACGCCATCGTTGCAACCATCTGGCGTGCCGTGACACGCGCACGCATGCCGGTGTTCCAGTCCCTTCCCTCCGGCGTGCCCGCCACATCGTCCCAACTGCACGCCGTCAACCTCCGCGGCGTTGCAGGCGTGCCGGAAAACTACTACGGCAACGCCATGGCTCTGCCAACCCAAACAGTTCCAATCAGCACCCTGACATCCCTTCCCGTCTCCTCCGCCTTTTCCGACCCGAACCTCGCAGCCGTAGCAGCCTCCATCAGAGCCGGCATCACGCGCTGCTCGACCCGGGAGATCGTGGACGCGACGGCCGAGTGGATCGAGGGCACGCAGAACAAGAATTTGATCACGCTGCCCAACCTCATCGGAACAGGACTCTACGGCACCAGCTGGCGCTCGATGACGTACTACAAGACCGCCGACTTCGGATTCGGGCTTCCGAACCGCGTTCGCCGACCCCCCATCGTTGCGGACGGTATCTTTTTCGTATATCCGCAGCGGCCGGCTGAGTGTGGTGCACGGCCGGACGAAGGCATTGATGCGGTTCTTGGATTGGCAAAGAGCACAGCTGAGAGATTTTTGAAGGATGAGGAACTGCTGCGGTATGCCAGGGTGGTTGAAGGATAAATGGTCAAAGGGTCTGCTTCTGTCATGGATGTTCTCATTTGGTTTAATCTATTTTCTTAATATTTCCACAGTTTTTGCATCACTTGCTTGCTAGCCGTTGACCGGCAGCATCTTAGAATGGCATGAAAGAATTATAAAATAGCTAAATACAATTGCATAGTAAAATCACAAACTCTAAACCTTGGTTCCATTATAGGTATTTTCAATGCCAAAGGCTGCCATCTTAAACCAAACCGAGCTTCCCCTGCTGAACTTGTTGGAAAACATATCTCAGTGTGATCGAGCAGCTCGTTCAATGCCCGTGACATACCAGCAGTGGTAAACAGGACTTTAGTAGCCGGCTTGCGTTTGTCCCTCACCCAATCGCAAAGAACTTTCAAAAGGAACCTCAAACGACCCGAAGTACTCCTATGGTCCAGTATCTCGACGCCGTTGATAACGATCACCAAAATCGAATGATCTGTCGCGAGAAAAAGGTCCCTTAAGAGTTCCAATGCTTGAGACCAGGTATCCAATGTACCATCAAGTTCTTTGAACCTGTCTTCTTCGAAGGCTACGGTGCCAACCGATGGACTTAAAGGTAGCAGTTCGATGAGCTGTCGGATGAGTGCATATGCCAGCGCGATTAGCTCCACAGTTTCTCTTGTCCTCCAACTTTCCTGTGGTGTCTCATGAGGTAAAGTGCAAGTGTAAGATACAACCGGGAGTCCGGCTTCCCGGGCAAGGGAAGCATACTTCCCAGATATGCGAGAAAGTGTGTCATCCTGTGGAACACAATCCGTGCCACAGAGGTGAAGGATGCGAGGCTCTGTTGACACGGCCCACGGTTGAAGGCTCACAGAAATGTCCGAAGGAACATAAAATGACGCAGGGAAGTCAAGATGCAGCTGGATCTTGTCGCGGTCGAAGAAATCCTCGAGGCGAGCTGAGGAAAGTAGTACCAGCTCTCTTGAAGAGACGGTTTCACCTCTTGGGTTTTCCTTGCTCAGTAAGGTATCATGGTTGGAAATTGATGAAGACTTGATGAAGTAAGAGGTGCCTAATAAAATGATTCATCAGTGAGCAAGCTAGATTAAGCTCAAATTAAGATATGCTCACCGTCTTCTTCGGAGGCGACGTTGACCGCGCTTCCCATAGGGAAATTTTGAGACCTTTCTTCCACTATTTCCGATATCGCTTCTCCACTGTATCGTCTACGGACCCTGGTCCAAACGAGAGCAAGAATATCATGTCGCTTGTCCGGATTCTGGAGCGATGTCCTCTGCTCTGAATCCATGAGCTCCTTGAAGTCTTGATAGCGATATCCTACTGATTCTCGAGCTCTCCGATCTCTCTCTTCCAAAGTCATCATGAAGTGTATCTTGTCGTCGATACCTTCGCTGTAGATCCGAGATAGACGTACGTCGGTATAGGCCTGCAAGCTGACGTCACGGTGGATGAAGTCAGAATCCTGTCTGATTTGCCTCAACTGAGTTTCGAAGAACTCCGCAAGGTTTTCATTGAAGCTTCTCAGAAGCCGTTGGGACCACCGCTGCGTGTACCACTGTATCGTGTGAGTCAGGAGCGTGAAAATTCGGCCGTACATCCTCCACGTCAAGCCTTTTGTGGAAGGCGCTTCGAAAATGGTAACCTCTTTCCCAACGGCGGCTACAATGTTGTTGATCTCCAAAAGCGCTCTCGGCAACGTCTCAATGATGTTTGTATAGTTGGCAGATGCCTATCGTTGATTAGCTTAGCTTTCGACCACAGCACAAGCAACGTACTTTTACCACCGTGGTTAGGCCACCATAGAGCACTGACGCATAGTCATTGCTTGATGGGAGCATCTTCAGAACTGCAGAATGGCTGTCAATGGTGTTACAGATGCTTCTCAAGTACTCAGCACCTCGCCTGAACGTGCTGCTGTCCCTTCTCTGTTCCCATCGTGCCTGAACCTTTTCAATTGTTGTTTTCACATCTTGCCATGACGATAACTTGACTGCAATAGTATCCTCCTGGTCTTTCGAAACAGTCCGGCCAAAGTTCTCGAGAGCATTCTCGAGTGCATGCCTCGAGTGTCTCAGATTCAAGCACTCTTCATCGCTGTATAAACAAAGTGATTAGTGACTCGCATTGATCGGAACAGTGTGCTTCATTACCTTGAAGAGCGCTGATAGTTATATATCTTTTCTATCTGCGCTCTCCGCTCGCCTTCCCTTGCTTCCAGCGTTTCCGCAAGGCATCTCTCATCGTCCTCCTGAGGGCCGTTCTCTTCAGGTTTCTCTCGTACCTGTTCCGAAAACCGACGCACATGTGCCTTTGGCCCAAAGTTCGACTCCATAGCAATTGACAAGGGAGAATTTCTGTTACCTGCTAGAGTGGCGCTCGCTCTCCTCTCTTACCATCCAGCCGAGGCTGAGGCCGAGGCGTGGACAGCTTTATCCGTTCCGCATCAGCTAGGCAACACTAGCTGCTACTTTGTGGTCACCAATCACCCATGGGCTGAAGCGCGCGAATGCGCGTAAGCACAGCCTCCGTGGATTACAGATAGGCAACAATATGCAGGTAGCTGAAAAGACTAGCCGTTGCCACTGATCAGCGACCTCAGCCTTGCGCTATGACGCTATGAACACGATCGGCGATACATAATCCGATCTCAAGTGCATTGTCACATATGCAAGGCGTAGTTGATTATGCAGGAGGATTGAATATCTCACAGCTGCAGGACGCAGAACTGGCGTTACAAGGGTAAAGCCAGCAAATAGCATCCAGCTCGTGATCTGATGGCGAAATGCCATTGGAAACAACACTGATGAGCAAGTCCCATGCTATGTTCATAATATCAAAATGAGAATAATATCCAACCCAAGGCTGCTGACATAGCGCAAACGTGACATCTTTGCATAACACCTTCGACAAGGTATAAAATCCCTCAAAGAAAGCCGTAGGCTTACTATGAGCTTTCCTTCGGCACACCACTTGTGCAGACCTTTGTGGAAGACATCGTTGAAGCATTTCTCCTAGCGACCTTTCCCGAGATGTCGGGTCCAGGCCAATCAGCTGGGCCTCCCGTCAGGCCAGAGATTCGCTTCTCACAATCCGAAAGTCATTGGACTTACCAGAATGCCCAAGGGCATTCCTCAATTTCGTACAGAGTTGAGTATCTAAATGAGGTCTCCGAGCAGACCGTCTACAGTCGCGAAGTCGACATGCCTGTATCGACTTCAGAGAACTCCGCAGCAGACCCTATAGCGATGACAGCAGTCGACGTACGACAGACATGGCTCACTCATGGAGCAGCAGAATTGAATATCCATTCAAGCGAGGAGGGAAAACCTGAATTTCGTGTCGAACAGGCGTCAGAGTCAGCACTTCCACAGGCCATAGAAGATGCAAGGCCGCACCGTGCAACCTCTTCTGGAGAGGATACCACCCTCAGGAATCAACAAGCTGAGTGCGCAATGGTTTCTATGGATGAAAATAGCCAGCAGGCCTCCAACCGTAGGCCAGATCAAGCTGACAAACGCGAGCAAATAAGACTCCCACCCTTCTCACGGGCATCCCTGTCTTACATTGAAATCACCTCGCCGGCAGTCTTGGAGGCACTTCGAAGCGTGGTGGACTATTACCCAGAATACGACTTCCGAACAAAACGTCTCAAGATACACTGGCCGTACCCAATTTTGACGCACGTCCGGGATGCTCTGACGAGATACCGAGACCTGTTTTCCTCCGAAAGTTGCGATGCAACTAATCCTTTCTGCTTCAACCGACTGGCCTACAAGCACATCGGCGTCGTGCAGGACTTTGTCCAAGAGAAAGTTGGTCATCTTGTCGCGATAGAGAAGGAGCGCCACAAGCGGGGATACGCAACGTTCGAGATGCTCTGGCTCCTGTACGAACCCGGAACTGATGTCTACGTTGACTTTCTTTTCCTCGGCGAGTGGCAACCCCACGTCTTGAAGAAAATCGAATACACCGGATTCAACGACACGATTACGAATCTCAAAGTGCATTACTGGAACATGCACGCCGACTCTGTGAATATTGGACCTTGCGATTGGAATCTGGATATTCCTTCTTTTTCTGGGGAGAAGAAAATTACCTCCCTTGTTGTCTATCCTTGCTCGTATTTTGAAATGAACAGTGAGGGTAAAAATGCCGACGAGGTCAGAGAGCACTTCACGGAAAGAGGAAAGATGTTCCTTCAATTGAGGAAGAAAGCATGCTGGTGGTTTGACGGTTACGAGGGCAAATTCCCCCGCCGGCCTGTGAGTAACCACGACACATCATAAGGAAGCTCAACTAAAACTAGAAAAGGTCACAGAATATGTCATGACTGATCCGAGCCAGTATGCTTGGGACGGAAACAAGGTGAGAGTGAACATTGCGGAAGACTTCGAGGTCAATGACTTCGGACCGCCCACTGGCTACTGTGCTCGGTGCAAAAGCATGATCACAGCGCAGAGGAGAAAGTTCAGATTCACGGGCTATTCTCACATCAACGCTGAAACTACCTCTGAACTCACCTCACATCAATATTTTCTATGCGATCGCAGAGTCGAGGCCTTTGTATTCGGCTTGAGAGAATGGAGTAGGGCTCAGCCTGCTAAATTTAGACCTCTCGCAGGCAGCTAATCACTTGACAGGACTTCTCGAGGTTTCTGGGTTCAAAGAAGCCCACTTTGACACGAAGGTGCTCGATACACTCGTCTTGGATGAGCACATCAAGAGAATCATCCAAAGTCTAACTGAAAAGCACATCGAGGGTCTCAAGGCGGATTGGGCAGGACAACAAGTCTTAGGCCCAAAGTCGCCTGGAGTGGAGTTGAAGAAGAGTGCTGGGTCGCGCACCTGGTCGGCTGATTACGTGAAAGGGAAGGGAGAGGGGTTGATATTCCTCTTGCATGGCAAACCAGGCGTTGGAAAAACTTACACCGCTGGTTAGTATTCTTTCTCTTCCAAGCAAACTGAACTGAAATAATTTCTCGAAAGAATGCATATCAGCTCATTTCAAGCGACCACTTCTCAACCTGACTGCGACCGACCTTGGAACTGAGCCAGAAGTCATCGAGCAACGCCTCGCCAAATGGTTCAAATTGGCGGCAAGTTGGAATGCTGTGCTGCTCATTGATGAAGCCGACATTTACATGGAGCATAGATCCGTCCAGGATATAGCCCGCAACAGCTTGGTGGCCGGATTTCTTCGCGCGCTCGAGTACTTTAAAGGCGTGCTTTTTCTTACGACTAATCGTGTAGGACATTTCGACGAGGCTTTTATCTCAAGGATAAACATCACGATCTACTATAGCCCCTTCAACGAAGACCAGCGTCGCGAACTCTGGGAGTCTTACTTCAGGAAGCTTCAGAAGGAGAGAGAAGACAAGATGAGGATACATATCGGCACCCGAGACTATGTGGCAGAATCAAATGACCTGCGCAAGATGGATTGGAATGGTCGAGAGATAAAGAATGGTAAGTTTACGGAGAAATTATTGTGCCTAGTCTATGAGGGGCACCATATTGACATAATGAAGCCTTCCAGATCGCCGTGGCTCTTGCGGAGGCAGAAGGTGATAAGGATGAAATGGGACGGGTGATCATCAAGCCAGAGCACATCAAGGCTACGGTGGAGATGTCCAAGACTTTCAAGGAATATTTGAACGAGTTGTATGCGAAGAATGAGGAAGACCGAGCTGCTATTCGGGGGAACCGATACGACGCTTTCGGAAAAGGTCCAACCAATGAGACAGCGTACCGTTGAAGTTTATTCCTAGTTCGCTCTGTTTTCAGTTAAGCCACACTACTGTCGTTTCTCATTTCGTCATCAATGAAGCTTACTCACGCAGTCATGGTGCTCTGTCCTCTCTTCATATCCGCAGATCCTCAAGGACAAACTTGAAACTGAGATACCGAAAGTTCCATTTTGATCAGAGTTAATATTGCAGCTAAATTGCTTATGATTAAAGATCCCTCTAAATTAAACAGCAAAAATAAACGGTAATCAGTATGGAATCTCATGAAGACTGACAAAATTAAACAGTAAATTATGCAAACGCACAAGAGAACATTAATGATTAGGTCTCAATTTTTAGAATGTAATTAAATCAAAAGGATCGTCGAGACTTGTCCCTGCTAAACCACCATGTAACCAGATACGTGATGGGTACTGTGGCCTACCAATTAAACCATCGATTTTCTACCGTCAGACTACTTCGAAACAGATTTCAAGTGACTTGGTGTCAGGGAGCCGGCAAGGTGAGCTGAACAATCTCAATTTGGGACTATGAAAGAAGGTGCTACGAGGAGGGTAAAGAGGCTCGAGAGATCGAGCCTCTTAACCACCTGGGTCTTGGCGTTGGTGCCTAAGGCACCCACCCAGGAATCCTGACACTTGGCATAAAAGCGCGTATATAGGTGCTCATTATTGCCTTTAAAGGCACTTGAGTGAGCCTAAACACGACCAGGATATACTTAACTAAACTTTTCCATTAGAAGCAGGTTTAAGAAGTAATTACCTGACCCAACTCTTCTTTTACCTCGAAAACCGCCAATCCAACCCTGCTCTCCCAAACGCGACCCTTCCACTAAAATATATCCTCTTCAAAGCGCCAGTAATTACTCTCCCAGATTTAATCACTTAAATTTACTGAGATTTGCGGAATGTTCGATCTTCGGACCCTGCCTTAAAGCATCCCCAACTTATGCTCTAATGAGATCCTTTATAACTATCAAAGTAGAATACACGCAACAGAAACCTCGACGTCTCAATGCACAACCCCGTAAAGCCCATCAGAGGCAGTTTTAGAGGGTCTGTATCTTAAGTTTGATCTGAAGAGAAAGAACAATTTGCATACTGGTGGTGCCGTTTCTTTCCACTTACTGAATTGATCAAACTGGACTGGAAGTATATACGAGCGAGAGAGAAGGCCAACAATTCAAATCAGATGTTTGCATCATGACATGAACTATCTTTATTGCCGACTACTGACCGTTTCTCGGCCGACATGACCCCCCATTGCGCAATTTTCCGCAACGAGAGCTCATCTGATTGTTCTATCTTTATACACTTACCCATCGCTGGTATGTACCTGCATGAACTCTCCGGCTCGGTCCCGTGTGGTCCACGACCGCAGACACGAGAGTCGGCTGCACGATATCACAAGCGGGACATAGGAGTGCCATTATCCCCAGCAGATATAACCAATCAGCTGATAGCGGTGGTGCGGTTGAAGACCGGATACGGCACAAGACCTTCCCGATCAGGCAAAGTGGTTGCCGGTACCCCAGACAGCTCTCCACACTATACGAGCGGGTTAATAGAAACTACCCTACTTGAAGCACCGTCGCCAAGAACAAACCCAGGCAACACCTACCTCGACGTGGAAATGCCGTCCGACAGAGTCTCATGAGCCTTCGTGTTCACGATTGCAACACTGCGGAAACTCGACGTTAAATACTTCAGCATGGACGCGGTCCTTAGAACAGCGTGCTGTGATAGCAGCAGTCTCTCGTTCAGTCATTCGTTCTAGTGCTCTGTCCTCGTGAGCAATGAAATCCACGCTCGCTCTCCTTTTGGGGGCGTTGGCCCTGACCAACGCGCAACCTACCCAGCGCGCCCAAGCAGCGGAGCCCTCATACGTCCCCAACGCCTACTTCGTGCACCTGCGCAACTCCACCGCGGACGGTGGACGGGCAGACCCAAAAGCGGCGTTCCATCGCAAGTGCGCTGAGAAAGCCGTAGCCTACGATGTGCGCTACGAGTTCAACGACTCGGACCTCTTCTACGGTCTCTCGGTCAGCCTATCCAACGACTCCGCCGTCGACGCACTCAAGTCCATCCCCGAAGTCACGCACGTCTCTCCCGTGCGCTGGATCCCCCGCCCGGAGCTCGACACTACCTTCGCCGACAGCGCCGCGGCCTTCGAATCCAACCTCCACCACGCCGTCCGCTCGGCCAGCCTTGCCAAGCGAGCCTCGGCCGATGCAGTCGACTTCAACTCCGCGCACCGCCTCACGGGCGTAGACGAAGCCCACGCCGCCGGCATCCGCGGCGCGGGCGTCAAAATCGCCATCGTCGACAGCGGCGTCGACCACCGGCACCCGGCGCTGGGCGGCTGCTTCGGGTCCGGCTGCAAGTTCAGCTTCGGCTACGACCTAGTCGGCGACGCGTACGACGGCTACGACCCGTCCAAGATCGCGCCGAAGCCAGACCCACTAACAACATGCCTGGGCGGCTTCCACGGCACGCACGTGTCCGGCATCATCGGCATGGACGCGTCCGCCACCAACGACACGCTCTTCTCCAGCCTCGTCGGCGTCGCGCCCGAGGCCGAGCTGGGCATGTACCGCGTGTTCGGCTGCACGGGGGGCGCGCACGAGGACGTCATTGTGGCCGCCATGCAGCGCGCAGCCGACGACGGGCCGCACCTGATCAGCATGTCGCTCGGCGGCTATGCGGCCTGGGGCGGCGACCCGTCCAGCCCGTACCTCGAGCTCGTCGCGGGGCTGAAGCGGCGCGGCATCGCTGTTATTGCTGCTGCTGGCAACAACGGCGAGTCCGGCCCCTTCTGGCTGAGCGACCCGGCCATCATGCCCGATGCCTTGGCGGTTGCGTCTGTCGAGAACAGCGAGTTTCCGACGTACGAGCTGAGGGATGACGGGGGCGAGAGCCATCGGTATGGCGCCTTGTACCCGTTCCCGAGCGGCAACTACACGGCCGTGGTTGCTGGCGATGGCTCGGCGCAGTCGGAGTTTGGCTGCTACAGTGAGAATTACGAGGCTCTTGCTGCGAACTTGACGGGTGACATCTCCAACTACGTCGTGGTCGTGAAGCGAGGCTGGTGCCCTGTGACTGTCAGCCAGCAGCAAGCCGTCGCGAACGGCTTCACCAAGATCCTGACGTTTCCTGATCCGGACAGCGACAACATCTTCATCCAGGGCTACGGTGTTCCGGTCGTGGCTGTCGTTGGCAACGGCACCATCGTGTCGATCGGGTCTACCACTGATTCCACGATTTACGATGCCATCAAGACGAATGGCGAGGTGAAACTGTCATTTACGGACAAGACCCCGGTCTTGGAAGAGCAATTTCTAGGAGGGCAGATGAACAACTTCAGCAGCGTTGGTAAGGCAGACTCACACCTTCTTGAAGACGAATGACTGACATGGACTCCTCCCGCAGGCCCATCCTGGGACTTCGCCCTGAAGCCGCAAATCGCGGCTCCGGGCGGCAACATCATCTCAACCTACCCGCTCGGCGGCGGCGGCTGGGCCGTCGCCAGCGGCACTTCCATGGCAGCGCCCTACCTGTCCGGCGTCTACGCGCTGGTCAAGTCGCAGCACCCGGACCTCTCCATCGACGAGATCTTCGACGTCCTCAAGACGACGGCGAAGCCGCTGCTGGCGGCGGGCCGCGAGGACTACTCGCCGACGCCGCAGCAAGGCGCGGGCCTGGTCGCGGCCGCGGACGCCGTGTTCCACCAGACGAGCGCGTCGCCGAGCCAGTTCGAGCTGGGCGGCACGGAGACGCTGGCGACGGTCGACACGACCATCACGCTGCGCAACCCGACGGCCGAGGACGTGACGTACGAGCTCGGCCACACGGCGGCCAACGGCATGGCCTTCTACCCGTACGGCAACAGCGCGCCGGACAACCTGGGCTGGAGCGACGGACGGTACATCAACCTGGCACCTCTCCCCTTCGCCGCCTCCATCAAGTTCCCCTCCTCGACCAGCGTCACCGTCCCCGCCGGCGGCTCCGCCTCCGTCGCCTTCACCGTCGCCCCGCCCACCGGCCTTGACCCGAAGGAGATCCCCATCTACTCGGGCTACATCACCGCGACGTCGTCCAGCCTCAACGAGACGCTGTCGATCCCGTACGTCGGCGCGCCGTACGACTACTCGACGACGCCGCTCATCGGCCTGGACCCGCCGACGCCCGGCATCCACGACGCGAACCGGTCCGTGTTCGCGGCGCCGCAGGTGTACCAGTACGGCAGCAAGCTGGCGCAGGGCGCGCACCAGGCCTACGCCTTCTACGACGACGACACGCCCGTCTTCCGCTACTCGCTGCTGCAGCCGACGCGGTGGACGCGGGTCGACGTTGTTGATGCTGCTACTGATTTCGTGCCGACGTGGTACGGCTACGATCCCACGCAGGCGGTGACGAATTACACGCGCACGAGCATGACGCCGAATGGGACGGTGGCCGGGGTGGAGGTGTTGGGGAATATTTACTTGTTTAGTGGCGACACGCCGTTGACGCAGTTGTCGTTGCAGTGGAGCTTTCCGCTGAGAGATTTGACGGGGACGACATATGTGGGGTTGAAGAAGGGCGGGTACAGGCTGTTGGTGCAGTGGTTGAGGTTTGGTGGGGATGAGGAGAAGAGGGAGGATTGGGAGAGTTGGATGAGCGGGATAATTGAGGCAACGAGGGATGCTTATGAGGGTCCGGTGAATGGGACTGTGGTGTGAAGAGGAAGGACGATGTGCTTGGCTCGGAAAGATGGATGTTCTGGGGAAGCCTGACGGGGATGCAACCTCGGAGATGCGTCGTCAATTTTTCTTTGTAGTTCTGGATCGTTGTAGAGGTACAACAGATCCAATTGAGCGCCAGTCGATTCGCCTTTTCGTTCGGAGACTCCAGATTCTTCCCGAGTCCTTCTAGCTTGACTGATTCCAGTGACAGTGTTTGATGACTATCAAACTATAATCGCCGCCGGCCGGCTCCGCAGTAACTGACGTTGAGACTGCAATAAGCTTATCGTCGTGACGTGCATGCTTTAACCATAACGGGAAAAGTCGGCCAGTGGCAGAGAACGGATATTGCTTTGCAGCCACCATGAGTTTCAAGAGCGGAACAGGCCGAATATAGGCTCAAGTCCGGTAGTTTTTCATCTCATGGGTGCAGTCGGGGAGGTATCGGTTCCAGGGAATCAGTCCCGTGAAGTAACAAGGGATGCGCTCCGGCGATTGACAAGGCTGTGCTTGAAGTTGGTATTAGCAAACAGACGGGAACCTGGGCCGCAATCCACCCAGATATGAGGCGCGATGGTTCTCGTATCCGGATGAAAAGGATTTCCGACAAAGATAGATACTCGGAGAATAATGGACTAGAATGATCTGCACCCATGAGTCGACAAGGTAGCTCGTAAGCGAAGCGGTAAGGAAGGCTGCATTTCGCAGCTTCTCTATGCGGCAAGAAATAGGCGAGCACCCTAGGAGAGCCTGAAGCATGCTGTTGCAAGGAAAGAAGGAGGATAGGAGTTCGCCGACGTGCAAATTGGATTATCCCTTGCGTGTAAGCAGCGACCGTGGAAACAAAAACACCGTGGCGAGCGTCCGCATCTGCCCGAACGGGCAATCTGTCCGCTGCCGCCAATGCCGTGATCGCGAATCAGCGGCGACCGGGTCGAGAAGTGGCAGTACGAATAAAAGTACTCTTGGCCATCGCCAAGGCCCGCACATTCGATGCCAAGTTCCAGCCTATCGAGGGTGCAGCGGCAGCGAATGATAAGGCCCCGTGCGTATCTCGTGCAGCTCCTGTGGTTGCAGTACCCCGCAACCGCGATTCTGCTTCTCCGGTCTCGGGTTCGACGACTTCTCCGAGTCACCATCCCTCGGCCGGGTCCCGTTCCTGCCATTTGCCAAGCAGCGCCAATCCGGCCCTTGCTCGCTTGCTCGCCTGTCCAGAGATCTGATTGACGGCCTGCTGGTCCAACTTTCTTCTTTGGTTTGGAGGAGCCAGGTTCGGCCCGCTGACTGGCAGATAGTGGGTAAGGTTATTTCTTGCACGCGCCTTGGCGTCCTGAATCACCTTCCACTTCCATCATCGTTAAGGGTCCTGCTACGCGCCTTTGTCCCACGTGCTGTAAGGAAGCACCCACGCGTGCTCTTATCATTGGTGCGGGAGAGCGCATATTGTTGTACACGATGAAACGAGCGGAGGCCACCGATGGACCCCAGCGAGATGAACCTCATGGCCCGGTGTTTATAAACGCGACGATGATGGCCTAACTTCAATTGCGTCGTGGTTCACCTCCAGCTTTCCAGTGCAGCCAAATCGCAGATCCCGGACAATGCAGTTCTTCGTCGCCGTCAGCGCGCTTCTGAGCGCCGCTCCTCTGCTCACTCAGGCCCTTCCTGCCCCGGCTCCTGTGCCCACGCCGCCTGGCATTCCGTCGCTCTCGACTGCTCAGAGCCAGCTTGCCGGCCTGACTGTTGCTGCCAAGGGTTCTTCCACTGGCTACAGCCGTGATGTAAGCGCCTCGGTCTTGTTGGTCGTCGTATTTGCTGACAAAAGAAAATAGGAATTCAACCATTGGATCACCATCTCGGGGTTCGTACATTCCATGGCAGCGTCCTAAAATCATCAATTCCTGACTTTGAGCAGCTCCTGCAACACCCGCGAGACTGTCCTGAAGCGTGACGGAACCAACGTCGTCACCAGCAGCGCTTGCGCTGCCACTAGTGGTACCTGGTTCAGCCCGTATGACGGCGCTACTTGGACCGCCGCTTCTGATGTCGACATCGACCACATGGTTCCTCTCTCGGAGGCCTGGAAGGTGAGCATTCGGGATCTACTGTACTGATGAACTGCTTCTGACGTGTGGCCAAGTCTGGTGCCTCTTCCTGGACTGCTGCCAGGCGCGAGGACTTCGCGAACGACCTCGACAACCCCCAGCTGTGGGCCGTCACCGACAACGTGAACCAATCCAAGGGCGACAAGTCTCCTGACGCGTGGAAGCCTCCGCTTGGTGAGTAGCCTCTTCGTCCAACATCAGAGGCTGTGAGACTGACTGAGCAATAGCTTCGTTCTACTGCGTCTACGCCAGGTCCTGGATCAAGGTGAAGTCCGTGTACAGTCTGACGATTACTTCGGCGGAGAAGAGTGCCTTGCAGGACATGTTGGACACTTGCTAAAGGGCAAGCGTCACCAATGAAAATTCGTTGCTTCAGATATGCGAGGTGTGCTGTGGTTGAAAAGGTCCATTGTTTGTTCGCGTTTGAGTCCCCAAAAAATTGGCATGCGCTCGACGAATTGATATTGATGAACAATCGAAACTTGCACTGTTCAATGCTTCATAAGCTGAATCGTTCACCTGCCTGGAGTGAAAAGAAGGTTCTGCAGCATGAAGTTCGTGCACGCCTTTCTCATGAAACGATGCAATGCAGCATTGGAATTGACGCATGCGCTACTGAGTAAAAGCTGCCTCGATACTTTTGGGTCAAACGACTGGCCTGGGCAGCTTCTGATGACAAGGCATACTCGGAATGGAACAGCCAGCCGAATCGCTCTTGGTAGGCCATCACACAATGCTGCCCTAATCACCTGACAAAGGCGTCGAACTGAGGCTGAAACGTCAGAAAGCAATGAAGACCGGCTCGCGGCCCGTAAGAACGGACAAATTGATGATGTGTCATGAAATGTTGCGTTGCGCGTTGTTGGCGGAGGCGGAGGAGACACTGGCGCGGCGAACGGGCCAAGCGATCGAGGGGCCGATAAGATAGGCCAGAATTTCGACTCATCCCACCGAGATGACTGTTCGCCCGCCGACAATCTAATAAACACGGTCGCCCTCTCGTTGCGCTCTGCCTCCAATTGCACCACAACCTCTTTTCGCGCACCCTGCCCCTCCAAGATGGCTACCATCTACATCGACGAGGACATCGGCAAAGACGAGCCCACCCAGCAGGGCACCCAAGAATCGCCCTTCAAGACGCTTCAATTCGCCTACCTCCAGCGCCCCGCCGAGGCCTCATACCTGACCCGCAAGTCCCAGAGCGAGGACGAGGCCGCGAAGGAATGGAAGCCCGTCGCTAAGGCCGGCCTGAAGAAGGCAGTCAACTACTACGACCAGCAGAAGAAGAAGGCTGCCCGCGAGCAGGAACTCACCGCCCAGCGTGCAAAGGAAGAGGCAGAGCGCGCAAAGGTTCTGGAGGAGGCCAAGAAGGTCGTCATTGAGGAAGACGCCAGCCTGCCCCAGGCCATCAAGATCAAGCTGGACGAGACGGGTGACCACATCAAGCTGCGCAGCAGCCAGGACTCCGAGAACAAGGGTACTCGTGTGAAGGTGCTTGGCCGCGTGCACCGCGAGCGCAAGCAGAAGGATGTCCTCTTCATTACGCTGAGGGACGGCTACGGCTTCATGCAGGTCGTCATCGCCGGCAAGCTGGCGAAGACCTACGATGCCCTTACCTTGACCCGCGAGACCTCCATGGAGATCTACGGCGAGATGTTCGAGGTCCCGGCCGGCGCTCACGCTCCCCTCAACCGCGAGCTTCACGCCGACTTCTACAGGATCCCCAAGGAGTGGAAGGCTGCTGGTGGTGAAGACGCCATCACCAACCGGGTTCAGGCCAAGGCTGATCCCAGCACGCTGCTGGACCTGCGCCACCTCACTCTTCGCGGTGAGGTCGCTTCCTCGGTTATGTTGGTCCGCGATGCCATCGAGTACGCTTTCCACACGGCATACAAGGAGACCAGGATCCGCAAGGTCAGCCCTCCTGCTCTGGTGCAGACGCAGGTCGAGGGTGGCGCAACGCTTTTCAAATTCGACTACTACGGCCAGGATGCCTTCCTTACCCAGTCTTCTCAGCTGTACCTCGAGACCGTGCTGCCGTCCATGGGCGACGTCTACTGTATTGAGAAGTCCTTCCGCGCGGAGAAGTCCCTCACCAGACGCCACTTGTCCGAGTACACGCACATCGAGGCCGAGCTGGACTTCATCACCTTTGATGACCTTCTGACTCACCTTGAGCACATCATCTGCCGCGTCCTCGAGCTTACCATGGCTGACCCGGTCATCGCTGGCTACATCAAGAACCTCAACCCCGACTTCAAGATGCCCGAGAGGCCGTTTATGCGTATGAAGTACTCTGACGCCATCCAATGGCTGGTCGAGCACGAAATCCCCAACGAGGAGGGCGAGCCTCACAAGTTCGGCGACGACATTGCGGAAGCTGCCGAGCGTAGGATGACGGATATCATCAACAGGCCCATCTTCCTGACCCACTTCCCGGTCGAGATCAAGGCCTTCTACATGCAGAGGGATAAGGAGGATCCCCGCGTGACCGAGAGTGTCGACTGCCTGATGCCTGGCGTTGGCGAGATCGTGGGTGGATCGATGAGGTTGGATGATCACGACGCGCTTATGGCGGCCTTCAAGCGCGAGGGTCTCAACCCTGAGCCGTACTACTGGTACACCGACCAGCGGAAGTAAGTGACAAATAGACTGACACCCCGGTTATAGGGTCCATTCGCTAACAAATAACTCAGGTATGGCAGCTCGCCCCACGGTGGCTATGGCCTGGGTTTGGAGCGTTTCCTGGCGTGGCTCTGCAAGCAGCACACCGTCAGGGACTGCTGCCTGTACCCGCGCTACATGGGTCGCTGCACGCCGTAAGCACTTTAGTGGCGTTCTTGCTGAGGCGCGGGAGTTGCTGTCGTGGGTTGCATTAACTATTCCATTTTGCGGGCGGGTGCCTAGAGAGTGCTGTGGAGCACCATCTTCTTTTTTCGTTTCAGGTCTTCAAAAAGACGACAAGCATCCGCATAGCCTAAAGATAGAGCAAGATCAAGAAAGCTTGGCGTCGCGCTCTGTCGCGTGGCGTGCTAACCGCATGCTCAAGCTCCACCTGCAGGCTCCACTGTGAAGCGGCACAACAGCGCCAGGGCATCATTTTTAGCAGGCGCCCATCTTTGCAAGGTGTGCAAGCGAATTCTTAAACGCTGCGCACGAGGAATGCTGCGCCGCGGCAAGGGTGACTGCTGGAAAGCACGCCGCAACGCGGTGAAAGGTGTGGGTGTTCGTTTCCGGCACCCAGGGAGCCGAGCTTCACGGTCACGTGCCGCAGCGCCCACCAGGGCTATTAAAGGAAAGCGCGCCCCGCTCAGCAGAACGTGGAATTGGAGGTTGCGGCTCTTTGACTGGCGCAACGCGACCAAAGCACCACCACCTCAGTTGTCAGTCCACGTCCGACGCGTCCGCACGCCCACCCGTTCCCCCAATTGCAGTCGCTTGCTCCACCACCCTGCCATCCCGGCCCACGCACCCAGTCGTAGCTGGCCCATCCTTCCGCAGCCCACCGGCCCAAGCTCCCAGAGCTTCGCGTGTCCGCCAAGAAAAGCACGATCGCCGCTGCCGCATGCGCCTGCACACCGCGCGCCCACCCCGACACCACCTCCATCCGCCCACCCACCCCCGCAAGCCGCTCCTCGCTGAGCATGTGAGGCGCAATGCGGTTCAACTCCCCGAGAAACCTTCACTACCCCATCACCGTCACGAAGCTTCTGCAGCAACAGGATGACAAGGTGAAGAGGTTCGCGAAGCTCTTCTCATACTACTATACAACTTCTGTGACGGAAGTTGATGAGTTCGGCCAGGAAAATGAGGTCGAGAAGAAGTTCCCGGCCGACTTCCAAGCCGAGAAGGAAGGCACCCTGAGGACCTGGTTTATCAGGGAGGGAGACGTCATCGAGCGCGAGGGGTAAGTGGCGCGCGCGGTCTTCCCGCCGGTCCGGATCCGTCGCCCTTTGCTGATATCAAACAGAGTCAAGCTATTCGAGCTCAATGAAGAGTGTTCACACGAAGTCCAATGGGGCGGAATGTGCGTCAACTGCGGAAAGAATATGGACGAGTAAGTCATGCCGACTGCCCCCAAGATTTTTTTCCCTGACAAGACCACAGAGTAAGTTTCAACACAACGATGCGCGATATCGACCGTGCTACTGTCGTCCGAGCCCATGGCAGCACCGCCCTCAAGATCAGCGAAGATGTCGCCATTCGCGCCGAGGAGGAAGCCAAACGCCGCCTCCTGTCCAGTAAGAAGCTCTCCCTCGTCGTCGATCTGGATCAGACCATCATCCACGCGACGGTGGATCCAACCGTAGCCGAATGGCAGAGGGATCCGGATAACCCGAACTACGATGCGGTCAAGGATGTGCAATCCTTCCAACTCCTTGATAATGGACCGGGCGGGAGAGGATGTTGGTACTACATCAAGTTGAGACCGGGCTTGCGAGAATTTTTGGAGAACATCTCAAAGATCTATGAGCTGCACATTTACACGATGGGAACACGGGCCTACGCGCAGAATATCGCGAAGATTGTTGACCCCAATCGCAAGATTTTCGGCGATAGGATTCTCAGTCGAGACGAGAGCGGTAGCCTGACGGTCAAAACGCTACACCGAATCTTTCCTGTGGACACCAAGATGGTCGTTATCATCGATGACAGAGGTGACGTCTGGAACTGGCACAGTAACCTGATCAAGGTGACACCATATGACTTTTTCGTGGGCATTGGCGACATCAACAGCAGCTTTCTCCCCAAGCGACATGACATTGCCCCAGCGGACCCACCGCCGCCGTATACCCCGCCACAAGACGAAACAGCAGGTGCGAAGGAAGGTGCGACAGAGGGCTCAACGGCCGAAGAGAAGCTCTCACATCTCAAAATCCAGATGCCCCCCAAGCCCAATAGTGAAACGACTTCGCTAGAGGAACAGCTTGTTGCCATGAGCGGGGGTGACAACCCTGAGTTGCTTAAGGAGCAAACGGACGAGCAGAACGAGACGATCGCGACGCAGATGGAAGACAAGCCGCTGTTGCGTAGGCAGGAAATTCTCGACAAGGCGGACCAAGAGGCCGCAGAAAAGGAGGAGAACCGCGAGAATGGTGATGAAACGCCTAGTGATGCTCACAGACGCCATAACCTTCTTCACGATGACGATGAGGAGCTCGCACATCTGGAAGCCAACCTGCGGTCCGTTCATCAACGCTTCTACGAGCGATACGAAAGGAACCGATCTGGCGCCCAGGGTGGAAGGTTGGCGCAGCTCAAAGGGGAAAAGAGCCCGAAGAAACGGCCGATTGACGACTTGGAGATAGTGCCAGACGTCGCTTTAATCATGCCTGACATGAAACGGAGCGTTCTCAAGGGTGTCTCAATCGTATTCTCCGGAGTGGTCCCGCTGGGGACCAACATTCAAAAGTAAGTATTGCAGTACCTTGGTAGCTCCGGGTCGCATCCTAATGTGTCTGCAGTTCCGAGTTTGCCGTTTGGTCAAAGAGCTTTGGCGCAAAGGTGTCCGAAGTCATCAACCGAAAAACCACGCACGTAGTCGCAGCGAGGAATCGGCGAACACAAAAAGTCCGGCAAGCAGCACGACACCCTCAGATCAAGATCGTGACTGTGGACTGGCTCAAGGAATGTTTCGTCAAGTGGCAACGTGCGCCGGAAGGGCCCCACATCATCCATGTGGAGCCTGATGAGCGCGGCCCGCACGCCTCGCAGGGTTCCCCATTCGACGAGCTCGATGAGGGTACCGTGATGTCTTCATCCGAAGAGGATGCCGTGACTGCGGAAACCGACCTTGATGAGCTTGGGGAAGACGATACGGCTAGCGATGACGATGAACTGGATGAAATGATGCCCACTTCCCCCGTCGACGAACAGAACCTCAGGCTGGACGATACAGACCGCGAGGAGCTCGAAAAGGAGCTCGCAGAATTCCTTGACGAGAGCGATACGGACGGCGAAGCAGGTGACAAGTCTGACGGGTTCGAGTCAGATGCCAGCGTGCGCAGCGAGACGTCGGTGAGGACATTGCACAAGAAAAGAAAACGGAACGCCGAGTCGACCGACAACTCGGAAACCAGCGACAGCGACTCTAACATGACGGACGACGGGACGGTCAGCGTGGCGGGGTCCAAGCTCCAGCGGCGGAAGAAGCGGGCGCTAGAGCGGGTGACCAGTTTGACCAACGTCGCAATCGTCGAGCACTCATCCGGCCTCCCGAGTCCAGACACGACGGGCCCGGAGGAAGGGCAAGGCGAAGAGGACGCGAGCAAGCTGAACCAGGCGGAGGCCGACGAGGACGACGATGCACTGGAAGCGGAGCTGCTAGCAGAGTTCGAAAAGGATGACGACGAAGAGGAGACTGAAAACTGAGGGCGGTCGTCTTTCTTTGTTGCGAGCAGGCGACATTTTGAAAAGGGTGCACAGCTGCATTGGGGCGGGTTTGTCCGCATCTTATAGGTCTGCCTCTACATAGCGGGGCTCTCTTTATTCTGTACGACACAGCGACGACTGCTCTCGATCACTCACAGCCTGCATAGCGCGGAGTTCAGGGATCTTGAAGACTGGAGTTTGGCGGAATTGGGATTGACAAGGGTATGGCGGGCGGGCGGATCAGTGCTTTGACGCACCTCACATCGGCGACCTGCATGGAAGGTGCGCTTTGACTAGCTGGCGGCGCGCCATGTAGAGTAGCTCAATCCCTTTGATGAAAAACTAGCTTCGGCGATGCGTGCTGGCTGGCCTTGCGAGGAGTGAGCTGTCGCTGCATCAGAGCCCGCCTAGTGGGCGTCACGGGCCGTGGGGAGGCATCGGAGGGTGGCTGAGGAGATGATGGCAGGGCTGGACAGGGCGACGCCAACGATTGCCGGGACAAGCGCAACGGACGCCTTCCCCCTTGAGATGCGCCGTTTTGATTTTCGCGCCCAACTGTGCGCCACAGTCTGAGTCATGCAGCAGGATTAGCAGCGAGCAGATTGCTCCAGGCGGTATGCACGCCGAGGCAGGCTGGCCAACTCCAGGGCAAAATGGTCTGACTTTCTCCACGGCAGCCACAATCGTATGTTGCTGGTCGACACGAGCCTGCGCAGGCACGCGTCCGCTCTGCCAAGGCCTAGGCCTGGGGTTTTCCGTCATCGAGCCCGTTTCACTTGCGGATAAAATAATTGTCGGATTCGCGCACCTCAAGCTGCGGCCTGCTTCTGTACTTTTCCTTTCTTTTTCTCGTCTGCTTCTTTGGTGCTGCTGCTGCTGCTGTGCGTCCGCTGCCTGCTGCCCGCCGCCTCCACTTACCACCAGCATCCCGCCTGCGCGTCACTCCCACTCTTTCTTGATTTTTCCTCCAAGCCGTCCTTTCCTTTGCACCACCGGTTGTGCGAGCCAAGATGTTGACCAAGGCGACTGGTCTCTCGATTGAGATATGGTCGATGATAGTCGACTATGTGAGTCCAACCACGAAAAAGCAGCCACTGGCTTGCAGACCCCGCACGCGACCCATGCCCATTCTTGGCTGCGCACCCATGACGATGGAGTAGTCTCGCTGACGCATTGTCCGCCACCGCGACAGGTTCTCCGGCCTACGGACCTCAAGAGCTTGTCCCTCACGTGCAAGCAGCTGCACCAGATCGCGGTGCGCAATTTGTACCGCGAGGTGACTCTGAACGTCGGCAGCACGGCTGACCTCAATCTGGGCGCTTTCCTCAACCCCCGCAACATCGGGCTGAACTACATCCGCCGCCTGCACATCTACCTTGCCGAGGTCGAGGATAAGCGCAATCAGCTGCAGCAGGCCCACTTTGCCGTGCGCATGATCCTGGAATTCCTGCCTGAGAACATTCTCGAGCGGTTTTCTTGGCACCCATGGCAGCCGTTCTCTGCGGACAACCTGTTGCTGCTGTACCGCAAGCAGCGCCATATGACATGGCTGGAGGGCATCTCGCTCGACAAGAACATCCTGGACCAGCTGGAGCACTCGTCGGATCTGGAGGGCATCGCTGAGCACACCCGTACTCTGGGCCTGTATCCCGATAGCGGAGAGGTGCTGGATCTGTGCAACATCCTGCTGCGGAAGAACAAGAAGGTCGACAAGCTCATCGTCAATGCCAGCTTCCATCCCGCTGTGAGCTCGTTCTCGCCCCGTGAGCTGCACGATTCGAGTACCGGCCCTGGCTTGATCACCTCGAGGCTGTTTGGACATATGATCCCCCTGGAGCACTGCAAGCCTCTGGCCCTCACCGAGCTCACGCTGCAGAAGGTGCATCTGCGGTACTCGGCGGAGACCTGGTGCCGTGCCATCAAGTTCTCCACGCTTAAGAAGCTGGCTATTTTCGACTGCCCTGGAGCATGCACTCTGTTCGCCGAGCTGAGCAAGCCGACGAAGCTGCCGCAGAACCTCGAGACGCTGGAGTTCAAGCACGAGGACAACCGCGAGAGCGACGCGCTGCATGCTCTGGACAACTTCCTTTGCCTCGTCACCGGACTCAAGGCCATTACCATCGACATCAGCAATGTCAAGGAGCTGCCCGCCGCCGCAGGCATCAGCAGGCACGGCAAGACGCTGAAGCTGCTCAACGTGCACGCCAACGCGGCGGACCTGCTGGAGGACGAGTACGTGTACAGCCCGCTGGACTTCGAGAGCATTTGCAGGGAATGCTCGGAGCTAGAGCAGATGTCGGTCGGTTTCCCGGCGACCAGCATCGTCGCGGACAAGACCGACAGCTTCGCCGCCTTCGAGGTAAGAGAGCCAAGTCCATCAAATAGCCAAGTCTCGGCGTTCATGCCGCCTGACCCGCCTAACCCCACACCGTGTAAATCTTATGGATCCATTATGGCTGACCGGTGAAAAAAAAAAAAAAATAGAACGCCCTCAACTACCTCCCCAAGCTCGTCTCTCTCAACATCACCACGTGGCCCAAGAACAACAACAGCCTCGGCTCCCTCCCGCGCAACATCTACGCCCTCCTCGTCCAAAACGTCGCCCAATCCATCCTGTATTCCCACAACCCGCACCCCGTCTCTTCCGACGCCCACAGCGACACCGACTCCGTCATCACGGCCGTCGACCACCATCACCATCACCACCACGATTCCCACCACCACCACCGCTCCCCCCGCCACTCCCACCTCAACCTCATCGCCTTCGGCAGCACCGACGCCGCCACCGCGCACGCCCTCCTCGACGACAGCCGCACGCAGCTCGTCTTCGTCAAGGGCCGCCAGCTGGGGCCGTTTGGCGAGGAGGCGCCGCTGGCCGTCGGCGTCAAGGGCAGGCTCAGGGAGTACGTCGAGCCGCGCAGCGAGGTGCTGGATTTCGGGCTCGCGCGCGCGCGGAAGATGCCGAGCGGGGGTGAGGATTTGGGGGTCGGGATGGGGGTGGGGTGGTTGGCGAATTGAGGGGGTG